>VCRD01000176.1:417897-431977 GCA_006783055.1 Trinorchestia longiramus
CATTTCTCAGGCATATCTGGACCACAATCCCGGTATGTCTTTTCTGTAGTTGATACCTGTGACACAAAGAGCCAAGAAAGTCAAGAGGATACTAACTTATGTTTATTTAGTTAATTTAGTCCTACTGTTAGGTATTATTACAAAACGTGAAGTAAAATAACAGGAAACTTGCGCCTATGAGCAAAGTAGACATTATAATCTTCAACTAATAAGTATCCTGGACTCATCAAATACTAACATAATAGGGATTGAAGCGTGAGCCAGCAGATATACATCGCCCTGTCCAGTTGAAAAAGTCTCGGCCGGGCGGATCCTTGTGAATTCTGAACTCATGATCCCCCGTGGTGTTGTGATTACCATCCGAGTACACGAGGGGCCCAACATAAAGAGTTGTGTCTTCGAAAGGATCATCCTCGTCCTGCTCCATCATGATTTCTCCTACAATGGGGTAGCGGAACACTACGGCAGCTCGGATCACAGGTCGCTTCAGCCTCAAGTTGCCACAAATCCAGGACGAGTTGTCATTTTTCTTGATAACGATCGACCGCCCTACAACTGATCTAGGGCCGAATATTGGCAGGTTATAGTCGGTGACAGTAGCCTGCAGATTGTCTACATCTGTCAAGAGGCCATGTTTGCCGCTTAGATCTCCTACCTGATACTGATCATGAGTGCCAAGGCCCGGATTGGGGGATTGTCCGGCATCCAGTTTGTAGGGGTTGTAACGTGCTAGAGTTTGAAGGCACACGTTATGTCCTTTATACTGCGGTGCCGTAAAAGGCATCTCGTGTACGTGGAAGCTCTCTGCTCTGCCGTTCAGACTAGCAATGCTCAAAGTGAGATCACTCGGTGAGAAAGGGGAAGCTTGTTGAACTGTGATCTTGCCTTGCACGCCGTCCGTGTTGAATACGGCAGTCACTGTTTTCACCTTCAATTTCCTCATTTTTGCACAGCCCCAAATGTGATCGTTGTGCGTCACGTCCATTACGCCTATGAAAACCTCTCGAGGGCCTGATAAGTCAGTGATTTGTAAGTCTGTGCTTACGTACAGTTTTTTGGAAAACCGTGACCTGTTCAAAATAATACGGCATTAAATTAAAGATAATCAAAGGTATAGCTACTGATAATTAAAATATCATGTAACTAGTAATATAAACTACATGACTCTAAAAGTATGTCTCTAAAATTCATAAAATCTAGGGATAAACAAATGCAATTCTTTAAAGTACTTTACCGCGGTTTTCGGTAAGATTCTAACATTCAAATTAAACTTTAAATTATATAAACTGACCTACGCGGCGCTACTTTGAGACGCCCGTGGCGCTTGCCAAGCATGCCCTGTGGACACCCCTCCTCGTCACAAGCCTCTTTTCCAGCCGGGTCGTACACGCGAGTAAGGTGGTTGCAAGTTACTCCGTAGTCTGTAAACATACACGACTATACATACACGTTCGCTCCTATGTTTATCTTACATTTAGTGCTAAACTAGTAAAAGATGGTGTTGAATAAATCATAGCATCATATTAAAGCAGTAGATGATTTTCCTGATCGTTCGACTGCGTGATACCAGAAATACTGCTATTATGTGTCCGCACCTCTGGAATCAAGAATATCAGTTATATATATTATCCAGTCGTGGTCCGTTGTTTCAGGGTCATCATCAAGAGTGTTGAAGACGTCACTGAAGATGACCACCTGGAAGCCCGTAGCCTCCAGCAAGGGCCCTGATCCTCCTGCAGGAGCACTCTCCAGCTTCCACTCCCACGTCCTAATCCACACAGATCCTCCCAAAGGAATATAGAAACGAGTCTCGTACGTCTCTTCACCGCCAACACCCTGTATAGACAGCAAGAATGGAGATAATACAGTTTTGTTAACAATTGAACTTTGAAATTCGTAAGGCTATGAACAGTAGAATAATCTATCGAAAAATGAAGAAAAATAATGGCCCAAGGATAAGAAAAATAAGAACTTTCATGTACGTGATTTGGGTCTAGTCTTGAAACACTGCGCTAAGAAATAAAAACAAATTCTCTCTCATTGATATTTTAAAGAAGAGGATAGAACGAAATTCGCTCCCAGCGCGGGCGACATTGCAAGAGAAACTTCCATTTTCCAGTTTATGCTTCATTGACGCTATATAGTGAGGGTAGCTCACCACAGGCTCTGAAAGTGACTTCATAGTTTAAAGTTTCCATTATACAGTTCTAGAGCCCATCACAAAAACAAAAAGTGATCACAATCATCGAATCAATATCAAAATCTATCGCTCAGGTTGAAGCTTGGATAAAAAAATCACGTTTTTTGAGTTATGACCGTAGACAATTTTTGACATATTTTTCCATCCATATAAACCTTCTTAAATCACTAATGTCTAGTTTTGACCATTCAATCACATTCAAGTTATTATTTGCTACCCATAGTCGAACACATCCGATACCTCAGAGTCGTTTCATTTGACGTTTCCAGGGTGAATCTCACAACAAAAAAGCCTGGACAAACAAGATACAGAAACTAGTTTCTCAAGTTACGCAAAACCACTACTGTCGTAAAGCCCGACTAAATTAAAGTTAGCACAAGAATATATTCTAACAATTGCAAGAGGAAGCAATACTCACGTGGATGTTGGTACACGCGAGAATGTTGGGCCCTTTGAACACCAGGGAGCGACTCCACACGGACTCTGGTCCAAATATGGCGAGCTCCTCAGTCTCGAAAATTGCTGGGCCATCCATGGGAAGCGTGAGGGAGCCCAACGTTTTAGTTAAGTCGATCAGCCTGCAAGAAAATTTTTGGATACAAATGTGACATTTGAATTATAAAAATATTGATGCAATGTTATGAAATTATTTTAAAACTGTCCGAGAAATACTTTTCTATTACTTTCAATTCGTAGAATCAAGTAGTGGAAGTATAAAACGGCTACCTCGAGCTTCAATAATTAAAAAAATGTTGGTATTAAGTTGATTGTGATTTGTGTCAGTTCTGAAAGTTATTTCCTGCATAGGTATTAACAAGTTCATAAACCTGAATGCAGTTTACTCGTACAACATCGTATACTGAATTCATGATCCAAGCTCAATCGCATTAGGATTTGATGGTACAATAAAATTGAATAACGAGAAAAACTATGTTCTCACCGCGACTCGTGCTTCTTCTTTTTTTGTGCACTGCAAGCATGAGTATCACTAGCAGTAATACAACTTCTGTACTCACACTTTGCCGATTTGATCGCCTTTGCACCGCGAGTTGATATCGTATCTAACAGGCCACTCGTGCACCGCCCACGTGAGCTCGACAGGCTCTTGCGCCGCTACAGAACGCTCGACCACCACCTCGATAACCGTGGCATTAGTGCCGTCACTATTTCGCTTGAGGGAAAATGTTGCATTGCCGCTGATGCCTCCCCAGCTGAATGTGCTGTACAGCATCACTAGAGGAGCAGGCAGCGGCGCTTCTGCTACAGGAGTTGATGAGACGTGACTCTGGTTGGCAACAGCAGAGCTGGCCTCCTGCAGGGCTGAGTGCGCTGGGTCGCTCGTGTCATTGCCGGCCGAGACGCCAAAAAGAATGCCTGTAAAATAAGTCCGTCAGACTCACTTTACGTGTAAGTTAAACATCAATCAATTAGTGAGGAATTACCTAGTCAGTCATCAGAGCAATTCAATATTCAATCATTACACAAACTAGACCGAAGTCATCAGCTTTTACGGCCTAATTTAATCAAATTTTGGCCATGGTCGAAACATTTATGTCAAAATTTTAACTGGATTTCAGTTATTAAATTTTAAACTCAATTAACATTTAGTACCGACGAACGTACTACGTTCACTTGTGAATCATAAATCAAACGCACTTTCTCTTTATCTAGGTACTTTGCTGAATTTTATTTCTTCTAAATTGAGCCAAAACTTATGTCTCTAAATTAGGAGTGATATCTCCAAAGCATCGATTCAGAAATTGTGGCAGAGAAAAGAAATCGCAAGCAAGATGACCAGACATTAATCCGTCCCCGTGTACAAGACATGACAGATGATTACAAACATACAGTCAGGAATTCGAAGCAACTCACAACTGATGTAATTCTCTTAAATGTGATATATGAAAAGTCACGAGAACTCTTCTGAAATTAACATCTCACAAATCTAGACATAAATCAATTATAAATCGTGATTGTTAAAGAGTTTGTGATGTCTTCGATGTAGCCAAGCCCGATTGGTAAAAAGTAATAGTGAACAAGTAAAATATATTTATAGAACAATGACAGATCAGTGAATTATCGAACACATTGAAAATGTAGGAGCCAAATCTTAGATGTGGAAACTTTGTTTTTTCATTCGCTGAACTACACGCAGAGTTTTGTATTTATTTTTCACGCGTGTTGCAGCATAATAGAGAAGAAGTCTGCTATTTTTCGAGTGTTTTGTCTTGAGTACTTTTCTAATTCAACCGGCATTTAAATACTGTTATGTGCTAATTTAAAAAGTTTGGTTAAGAAAATGTTATTACAATTTGTAGGTTTGTGTAGCGTTTTGTCAATATTGGCAGACAGGTTGAAATATTCTTGTTAGATATAGAAGCAGTCAACTAACGAAATATAAACTTTCGGTGTAAAGAAACCTAATGTATCATACACATTACATGAAAATGAAAAATTACTAAAACTTCTCAATTGAGTATTCAGAATCGGAACATACAAATTGAATAACAAAAATTAGAAATTCAAATTGAAAATTGCATTCAACTCAATTGAAATAAAATGTAACTTAGCACATGAATGTCATTGTGTCATCTATGAAAAACCCATTTTTATATTGAATGACAATAACAAATTGACGATCACAGACATGCAAGCTCACATGGCCGCTCAAAGTATTTACAGCTGTAGTTGTTTTGAGCTAAGCCTACTTGTGAGATGCTCCGGAATCTAATTCAATTGTTCAGCCGCACATAATGGTGTGCGTAGTCTCGCACAAGCATTGCTCAGATACCGTTTTGAAAATTTAATCAGCAAATCCTGTCTATGGTTACCAAATAAACATGTTCATTATTATCTATAAATGTAATAGTTGAATGTGATGAATCATCAAAAAAGTTTCAAGGTATGCTCTGAGCTTCATATCATTCAAGGAAACTACACATACAAGATTCGAAGGAAAATTATCCCGTAGTATTTAGCTGAACTTATTGATACTTGAAAAAGATTACTGCGAATAAATGTACTAACATCCTCAATGATGAAGCTTCTACACCTAAAATAACCGTTGTATTACTTCTACACACTACCATATTTCAAGATGATCAAGTGCTCATGTACATCACTAAACTTACTTGACCTTAGTTCGAGAGACATCACACTGTCCAGAAACGTGTATATTGGTTAGCATAATCGCAAAATCTTAACATTATTGAAATATTTTTCGGAGTGTCAGGAGAGAGACAGAGAAGCAGATTCCCATCTCCATCACCACAGAAGCAATAGGCTGGTATTAAATAAAAAATAAACTACTACACAGCATAGTAGCACAAAGTACAGTATAAATCCACAATACATGACATCGGGTTTGCAATTCCGAACGCTGCTAACATCTGAAAACTAGTGATGGTCTCATCGACTTCCCGTCCTCTGAGCAACAACTTGAAGTAAAGGCTCGTAGAGACACTTCATGAGCTTCATGAAGATCTTTACTAACTCCAGGTGTCTTACGTACAGTAGGCAGAACGAGATATTATAACTAAGAAAGTATTAGAACGCTGTACAAATTGTTTCTTCGTACAATTGGACTATTTTCAAAAGCACTTGGTAATCCAATACTATATAAATGAGTAAATATTGTGTTTATATTAGGTGTTTCGTACTATTTTCTCAAACCTATGTAGATAATAATGTATTTAGTACTATGAACTCCGAGTATGAATTTAGATAACTTTTTGAAAATATAGTTTTTTCATATACTTAACATTTTGTAGTCGGGTCCATTAATATGGACCTAAAGCAGAAGTAATTATGCAGCGTTAAGAAAAAATCATACGTTGCTGTACGGAATGTGAATCCAACACAGAAATAGGGCAACCGTTAATTACGTACAACACGAAAGTGATGAAGAAGGCAGGTTTATATTAAGGAATTTTCAAGTCAGAGCGCTGGTGTTTCAAAGCTTCTGTTAATGATACTAAAGAACTGTAAATACACACTAAAAGTACCTACAGACAACCACAAGGATCGGTTGCAACTTTTCAACACTGTAGGATTTTCTGGCCTTAGCGTTGTGTTTAATGCGTATGATTGTTGCTTATTTATTCACAATTCTAGAAAATCAATGTGAGTGATCAAGACTTCAGTAACTGGTCGACACGATGCGTCGGCTCTCTAAAGTCATTCAAAGAAATCTCATCTTTATCAGACACCTAATATACGTACAAAAACAGGAATGGTCACACGTGCATACACGTAAGTTGTTCAGATTAAAGTTTGCATTTCAAGAGTGCTGTTAAAATAACAAGGTTAATGACCGATGTTGCTACTGTCACAATTAAAATTCCATTCACAGTTTATCGATGTTTTTCGATTAAATCATGACAACCATTCGCAACGAAGTGAATAATAAATTCAATTAGCACCTTACGGGAAGATTGTTGATGAACAAGATAGCAAACCATTAGCAAACTCATGGTTCTCACGTTGCTCGACATGGTTCTCAAAAGACATCTTCCACACATTCGACATTATAACACAGAAGGCATAGACTTCATGTATTAGGGCCCATTACGTCGTCAAAATAGGAGAAATTCGATGCTGTTATGCATATATAAATTCATGCTTCGATATCTTCTGATATTTATTCATCATTATTAATGATCTGTCAGTGTAAAAAATAGATGATTGTAAGTTTTCAAATATAATTTACCGCAACGCTTCCTCATTGGCAACTCAACTCAAGGGTTTTGAAAATGCCGTCCAATCAAACGGCTAGCATTCATTACCCTTATAACAGTAGAGCAATAAGCTCTTTGCCCCAACTGAGTGCCTGCATTCATAAGAAGATATTTAAATTCACACTCGGGAACTTCAGTTTAGCCCTGAGGAAGTTATTTATAGGACGGCCTAATTAATGGAGGCCCAACCACTCCCTCTACAGTTGAACAACCACTCATATTCTCACTTGATCGTAGGCCTTAACTTGGAGGAAATAACCTTTACTTCATTGTGCTGTGCTTTTTTGGGGCTGCCTAATTTCCCCTTGTTCAAAATTCGCAATGAGATGGAAGTAAACTCAGCATCTTCATGTCGAGTAAAATCATCAAATGCCTAACTGTGATACATAAAAGTGAAACTTGCAGTCAAGTAAATAGGCCTCTCTAGGTGGTTGTGAATTTCTGATCACACATAACAATGAGATCACTCGCTGTGACCTATACGTGTTCCAGCATTTCCTGCTGGACTCCCAAGGTTAGCAAACTCTCCTCATGGCACCATAAGCTCGCTCTAGATTTTAGATTTTTAAACATGCTTAGCACTAAATTGTTAGTCAAAGAGGAACAAACATCAGATTTCCCAACTAGGAAATTCGAAGGGCCACCGATCTCTACTGGCTGTAGAAATCGACTCACCCAAAATGAAGAAAATTTTACGAGATGACATTTCTTCCCGTTGGTTTTAATAGTAGGTACACTTTACTATGGATATTTCAAACTAACTTCAATAGTCTCAATAAGAATAAATCTTCAATGTCTTCTCCATGTCCTTTATATAGTTTCTCTTGAAAGCTTTGTAGAGGCATTTGACTCGCGCACCTTCACTCAAAACGACTATGAAAGCACTGCTTTGAGCACCTCCATGATGGCTCCATCTGAAGTTCCTGAAGGTCAGAATCGTCGTGCTCACTGTTCACCAAGCTCCACCTATTTTTCTCAGCGAGAACTGCACTGGCGTGGTCTTCCAAAAGTGCGGTTGCCAACCTACGAGTATTAGCCTTCAATCACGACTTTAGGAAACATATGCTGTGCATAGTAATTTTGAATCTTTTGCTGGTATCTGACCTATATTCTTTAAAAATTTCTAGAACCATAGACTTTCCTAGAAGTATAAACAAGTGAAGCATAGTATTCCCAATACATAGAGATCACACATAAAATACGAGTATGACAAAACATTGAGCGTTCCTGCATAAATGTTGAACCTCATAATTTGTGTAGCATCTTCATCCTCTAATATTTGCTTAGCTCGTTTGTTTCTTGAGATGATAGACATTTCATAAGGATTCAATGTTTCAAATGAAATATTTGTTGAGGTCCTCAAAACGCTATGCTAAACTTGAATTTTCTCTTCTTAATAGAAGCGCTATGTTTTGTCAACTGCATGCATGATTGATGATGCACGGATCCTCACAGACATTCTGTACCGAACAGCTTTCACTTCTTAATGAGATTATGAAATGTACTTTATAGCCAAGATATTCTGAAGAGTTTACCATATCTGTTCTCATCTAACTGATTCAAGCGATGAAATTAGAATTTTGTAGCGTCATTCGAATTATAATGTAATCATTGTGATTTAAACCTCTATAAAATACATGTTTCGTATATTCTACCGGAAAAAATGTTTATTTGTTTGTTTTTTTGTTTCTACGCTTAATCCAATCAGAAATGTTTGTGCTTACAGCCGAATTAACGATCATTCATGGAGACTAAACGATTCTTCGCGTCGCTATTAAAATATTCTCTCCCTTTCACTCGCATGCCTTCAAATAACTTTCCTAAATATCGGAATAGTATTATGGTACACTTCTTGCAATTAAATGCAACGTAAGAAACAATTGATAATTTATTTCTCGATGTCGATCTGTTACATCTACTCACCTAATTGATAACTTCCTCTCCTCTATGAACATATTTCTGAGGAGCAAATGAATTTACTAGCTGTCAATATATTAAGAAAAATTTTAGTAATTCACACTGTAATATTTTTCTACTTAATTGTGCGCACACAATGAACGCAATGCACGTATTTTTTTAGTTCATACGATGTCAACGTGAATTTATAATTTATACATTCTATATTTCATGTGCCTGTACTCACTGTAATAATATTGTGAAATCGTTGTTTTGATGCAGTGGGCCATAGTCATGAAATTCGATTCTCGTAAAAACATGTTAATTTGACATTCAGTGCGACGGCTTCTCTAAACAACAGAGGGAAAGAAAACATGAATGAATGAGAGAAAAAAAAGAAACCATCCTTTCGATAAAAATGATGCATAAAATATACTTTTGTTCGAATTTTTCATATATAAATTCTTGCGGGGTAGATATACCATGGTAAAGCGACAATTGCAGTTATAATACATACATTTTTCTCACGCATCTAGGTTTCTATACTGTAAAAAGATTACTACGTCGTATAACGCATGTATTTCTGAAAAATAAAACAACTGACAAATTTCATGAGAAAAAATAAAGATGTTATTGCTATGTACGTTGCTTATGTTTTATGCGTCTGTCAAACGAGATATCGACAGGTGGCCTGTACTACAGTCGACACGTGATTAGAGCGAGCAAAGAAAACTTCATTAGATGAAAACTTTTCTCAGGTTCCGATTCCCTTCCTCTTTGAAACATTTTGAAACGCCTTTCATTTTGACCCCATTATATAAATTTACGTAATGCCTTTGTATTTTCCACTTAGTGGAGTGGCTATTATGAGAGCTCTCGTAAACATGTCTCACGTAGTGACCACGAGTTGGCGGAACTCAGTTACTGAGATCTGGCTGCCAGGATCGGAGACAGTGCTAAAGGGTGATCCAACAAAATTCAAGATGAAATTTTATACGAGTTATAACCTAATAAATACATATATAATAAACAAAATTTGTTGAAAATACACTAGAAACCTTCATGATATGGCAAGCTTTGGATTCGGTCTTATGCATGACTCGCCCGAGTCTCTCTGGCAACACCAACTCTTCGGACACTTTTCCTTCTCTAGTTCAACATCAATCTCTGATCCTTCCTGTTATTAGTCCTGAGATTGATCTTATCCTGCGCTCTTCTAGCGTTCCAAGTTCGCGGTGTTTTCGAACTTCTTTCTGTTGAAGCCCATGAAATTCGGCAGAGACTTGACGGTGATTTGAGAGATGTCAAACGAGGGCTGTTTTTTCAACCTCCGATGGGTTATAAAAAAACGCAAATTCATATAACTTTGCTTGCGTTCGCTTTACAAAAATACAAATTTACATAACTTTGGGCTGCTATCGCTTTGGCCAAAAATAAATAAGATCCCCGCAGTCCTTTTGGTAGTAAAATTATTATGTCATGTAAATTTCATTCTGTTTATAAAACTTTCTATTTCGGAGGCACTAATAGGGGGAATGAACGAGTTGCTTGGCACTATTTAACTTACTTAGCCTCAAAGACTGTAGAAGACACAGAACATTAAAGTGTCCATTGGTAAGTTATGAATTATGGTTCTTGATGCATAGCTGAACTAATTTAAGGCCGTGTTTGATTTAGTGCATTTCGTGTTTATTTAGTGTTTATTACCGTGTTTATTATACCGTGATTACCGTGTTTATTTAGTGCCACTATAGTGCATTTCGGACAGCAAAGCTCTGTCGCACACTTGGCCATTTTTGTCTTATAGAAACACTTTGCATTGTGTTGTTATTTTTCAGTTTAACATTACAATTCACATTAGTATTTCACGTACTTCAATAGAATAGAATAAGGCAATAGGAACGAGCCGTTTGGCCCATTCTTGGGTTGATACCCAAGTTCCATGCCGTCATGACACTTGTCCCAAAAATTCAGTAGCTAATTTCTCGAAGCTAGTAGAAGGAATATCCACACGAAGAACGACCAGCAGTGAACGTTTATTAAAATTTGACGAGCAGAGAGCAGGTGTTGGAGACTTAGAGCGCCATGTCATCACTGTCGTCCTCGTCCATGTCCTCGTCGCTGGTCACGTCAGGCTGCTCCTGTTCCTCCAAACAGCGCTCGCAGCAGCACGTGAACACGTAGTTCTCTCTGTACGCACAAATGTTCAAGGACTAAGAAGTAGAGTAACAATCCGTAATGTATAATTCTAAAGTTTCAGAAGGATAGAGGTAATAATAAGCAGAGTGCATTATCGAAATTCCAATGAAAAACGGATAATATACGAGTTATGTAGTTATTTTTTATCTTTTTCAAACTTTTTCCTTTCAGGTTGGTAAATTCATAATAGAAACAAAATGACCTGCTTCAGGAGTCAAAAAAATAAATATGAAGCATAAGTTTTCTAATCCTCAACAATTTGAATGTTCAATGAGTCAATATTTTGAATATTTTAGCGCGATTTTAGTACACAAGTGAGTCAAATCATTACTGAGGATTGCAAATACAACATCCAAGCTATGAAGTTTATTAATAATGACCAGAAACTATATCGTCACATAGGACCTGTAACTTTCGGCAGTATTTCACAGCCTCAAAATTTGACTACCACAAGGAATATTTTGGCCCGTAAGAATGATTCACAAATGTTTACAGTCAACACAGAAATGCAGGACATTCTCTATTCTTAGATGGGTAAAAAAGGAAAGAGAATCAAAATACATGATACTCTATCACACTAGATTACCGCCAGACAACAGTGATTTTTGAGAAGGCCTGATCGGCTCATTGACAGCAGAACGTGACACCTTTCACTACTTACTCCCTCCGCATCATAGTACTAAGCTCCATAATTATGACGTTAATACTCACTGGCGTCATTTTCCGTGTTTAATGATATACGTTTGGCGCAACAAGAAGTGCATTCCTAATTCGCCGCGCAGACTTCGAAAAGAACATCCTAATTTATCGTACAGACTTTCAATTGGTCACCCACTTGAGCGTCTTCTGGCGGGAGTGGCGACTTCTGCTGAGCTCGCACTCGTCTAGGTAGCTGATGAACAGCTGCTCCCCAGGCTCTATGTTTCTCAGCGCAGTCACCTTCGCAATCGCAGTCACCAAAATAAGTCAGCATGCGATTGATATGCATAAAAATTTCAGGTAAATGTTGAGGTCAAGTGCTAGGTATAAGAAATGAGTGATTTTCAGACTTTTTTCCCAGTTTAGCGACAGGGAAGCCGAAGCAACAGGCGCTTCAACGCACATAGAACTCCGACTACATCGCCTATCAATATACAAAAATATACGAAATCGGAAATCAGGAAAGATTGAAGAAGAATGACAAAATCACGAAATAATATCATAAACTCCGAAGTGGAGGCATGTAGTTACGGGGTTTTGTATAAAAAAGAAAGATTTATACAATAAGCTTTCAAAGCAATCACAAAATAACGTATTAAAGGAAATGTTCATTTGCAATGCATTTGTATTTTGGTGACCTGTTGTCATGAAAAGGCGCATCGCTGATAATGCCAAAATTCGTACGAAGGACCAACTAAGCTTAGCAAAGACAAAGCTTCTCCACAGATACATCGTCGTAAGATGTTGCTAGAAGAGGAGATGGGGGCTTAACACTATATAACCAACAGCTAAACCAAAAAAGCGAGAGAACTGAGAAACCTATATCACAATGAAAGTAATGTACTTTCCTCATACAACGATAAAACACGTGATAATGGGGACCAAATATTATTTGAGAACTTGATGAATATCCTATTACCTGGAGTCTGTGGCAATTGTGAGGGAAGGAGACGTTGGCATTGGGTCGACAGCTGTGGTTGATGCGACTCTGTAGCCTGTACAGACCAGATCCTTCCGTGTTCAGAAAGCTCCCCACAGCTGGTCATATAACAATGCGATTATGAACACTCTCGTGTTCAGAAAGCTCCCCACAGCTGGTCATATAACAATGCGATTATGAACACTCTCGTGTTCAGAAAGCTCCCCACAGCTGGTCATATAACAATGCGATTATGAACACTCTCGTGTTCCGAAAGCTCCTTGAAGCTGTGAATATTAGCTAAAAGCCATTAATGCCAATAACCAACTGACTTGAAAATGACATCCTGCATAGAAAACACGAGACACGATATTCAAACTTAGCGACACACAACTTATTTCAACGCAGAGTAAACGTTCGCACATTCCGGAATGAGAGACATTCCAGAATGAGAGACCTGAAGTAATGCACACTAAGAAAACTAACTGCAAAGGCTAAGGAAAAGGACGAATGAAATGACAATACAACTGCACGGAGAAAAACAGGTCTAGGGAATTGTCAGAAAGCATTTCCGAGCCAAAATAAACAGGACTGAACATCAGTTGGTGAGGGGATTGTAAATCACCGACACCAAGCCTGTTGAAATCATAACTAACAGGACCAAGTTATTTAATTTAACAAGTTAGAGGCATAACGATTGAGTGCAACAAGCCAGCGATAAATTTACCGTTTGTCGATTCAACACCCGATCACTGAATCATTGTAGAACAGAACGATGAGAATTCTAACAGAAGCATAATTTCTAAGCAATGCTGTAGAACATTTTCTTAATCTGATCAGAACGTTCCGATGAGTCGAAACATGCGCGGTAGTATCATACGTGGTAGTGTCATACTTATCACGTTATCGGAACGTAGAGCTATACAGATAACAAAAAGAAAGGAGGGGCAACACGAAGAAAGGAGGGGGCAACAATAAGAAAGGTAAGGGGAACAAGAAGAAATAAGGGGAAAGAAGAAAAAAGGATGGACAACAAGAAACGAGGAAGGACAATAAGAAGGAAAAAATAACAAGAAAGGAGAAACAACAAAAACAAATTAGACACAACAAGGAGAAAGTAGGGGCGACAAGAAGATAGGAATGGCGACAAGAAAAAAGGGAGGGCGATAAAAATAAAGGGGAGGGCCAGAAATACAAATGGAGCAAGAAGAACTAATGCGGGTCAAAAAAATAAATGGGGACAAGAAGGAAGGGCAGCATCAGAGAAGAAAAAGAGAAGAAGCGTCTCACTGGAGTCGAGCTTCTCGTAGAGCTGGTCGATGAAGGTGTCGAGCTGCGCCCTGTCAGCGGCCTTCAACATGAGGTCGTCAGTGCGTGACACCCACCGTGCGAGCGGGGAGCTGGCTATTCCCTGTCCGTTGCTCCCCACAA
>VCRD01000177.1:0-23741 GCA_006783055.1 Trinorchestia longiramus
ATGAGTCTAGTCTCGAAGCCGCCCCGTGCTCAAACCGGAGCTTTCATTACGTAATTTGTTTTACGGCTGGCAAATTGCAATTTTGAATAACATTAGCTCATATATTCTAATTAATATTTGCCTTAGGTACTATGTAGTTAGCTGGTTTTGAAGCTAGCTGAGTGTATTCAGTATCGCTGGGGAACTTTTTGGTGAATCAGTCGTTTTCATACCCTGTAATTCATTGAAGTAAACACTCAAAAATAGTTTTTACAACTGACGTTATTAGATCCGCGAAACGAAAATTTTTCGTTTAGTTCATGATTGTCTTTTAAATTTCAATTTACCTTCAAATTCCTATTTTTCGTCGCAGGACCTCATGTAGCTGCCGTGCTCTGTGGGCGGTTTTGCATGTTACGGTGCTTCATATTCCCTGCACAAATTCCAGCGTGGCAGAGTACATTATGGTCCCGGAGAAAGCTGTCGATTGTTGTTGGGAAAACGTACCACCGAAGTGACCGGTATCGACTTTTGGGTAAATTTAATGAAGAATTTTGAGAGACCTGCAGCCTGTGGAAACATCTGCTTCATCTTTTCACTCGGTTCGAAGACACACCAAGATGATTTTAATATTTTCAGAAATTTCTATGAATATTTTGGGCTGTCAATTATGAACTTCACAGACTAAAGATTACGGTATTGAGTCGTGGTATTCAGAAAATTTCTCACATGTGAGTGAAGTTACTTCTAAATTGCCTCCTTTTATAAGAAATGCCAGTGTACTACACGAACCATTACTGAAATACTTGAGTAAGTATTTCTTTAGAGCGTGGAAAGTTCAAGACTATGGATTTGCATGCAATGGCATGAACGAAAGTATGTATTGGTTGAAATGCAACTCCCTATCATGTTCAAGTTAAAGCCATGTTGAATTTTTAGCAGAAATATAGATTGCTTCTACATTCAGGTTCACAATTTGAAAACGAAATCTTTCAAAAAGTAGCAAAACTTTTAAAGAGTAGATTGTTTGGCATAATGATCATCTATCCTTGGAAAAACACAATCTTGAAGAAAATCCCTCAGAAAAGTGTGAAGCATATGTTGCTCTAGAATCAATTAGACCCATTTGGGCCCCTCTAAACTGTTTGTGGAGTTCGAGGCCATAAATCTAGAGCGACGGATCAAAGCTTCGTTTCCAGAACTTAAGATGGATGACCTGCTGGAAATCTGGAAAATTACCTACACAGCTAGATGTTCGCACCGGCTATCCTGACGAGTATTTTTCTCAAAGTGATGAAGTGGATAATAATTGAGGGGAACTTCAAATTTATTTGAAAAAGATGCCTGCTAAAACTTGTAACTCTGCTCATCTGTATATCTTTTTGCTTCATGATGCTAATTAGCTGTTGAATTTTGAGTGCCAATTTTTCGTAAGAAATTGCGTTTAAATAAGGGAATTCTGCGACACAAAATTTCAGTGTTTTAATAACATTAATGCAGTGCTGTTGCTTGCTGACTCGAAGCGCATGTTAGATACTTGGAAACGATCCAGAAACAATAAATCTACGTCGCGGTTGAGTGTCAGCGCTCGCTCTAGTTGGAACCTATACCATGACCTCCTTTTATGTAAATTTTCCTGCGACGAAAATTGCTTTAATACTGGGTAATCTGTTCTCAGCGGAAGAACACGTTTATTTTATCGTTTGAAGGAGGAAGCTAAACTCGTTTACTTTCAATGATGTGTAAGTGATAATAAGACTTCCACCTTTCCACCTAGAAATTTTGTTTTAAATTCCCAATTTGACTTATGAATTAGTGCAAACCACTGGTTCTTGGTTTGAGCAGACAAATGATGCGCTCGACTCACACACTTTTTCTTCGAAAAGTTCACTTTTTTGCACCGACTTGTACAGTATATTGTGTTCTCACAGTCGCAGTCTTTTCGGACTGCTGCCACATGCTATGAAACAAGCCAATAAGAACCCCAGGTGTCCTATTGCTGGGAGTCTTATCTTTTTAATAGCCTTCCAATTAATGATCTAATCATTTCTTACTCCTTATAAGTTCTATCTCTCGAGATAAGTACANTAAATCGCTCTGAAAATCAACGTAGATCACCTTCATACCATGGCTAAATGAAATCTTCCGACGTTCATCCTACCGCCGTTCATCTCAGTGAATGTTTTAATCATTGGAACGTCGCTGCCTCCCAGCATATGCGGGAACTGCTGAAAGACGGAGCGGAAATGGTATTAAATAAAAGACTATTCGGTATTTATCCGTACTTTGCCACACGAAGTGTAATAATACATTGCCCCTCTTCTGTTAGTGGTTAGTAATTTCAATTTAGTATGGAATAAATTTTAATGTATGGTGATGTAATATATGATTATTTAGTTCCCATCGAGCAGTCAATTTTACACTGATATCGAAAACGACTGTAAGAGCTCCCTAATCGATGTTACTGGAATTTAAACTGCGTGGAAAAGGTTTAACGATAAACTAGATTTGAACTTTCTAATCACTGCCAAAACAATTAGATTATGCTTCTACGGGATTTGAAAGAAAAGAGAATTACTCACGATTAATATTTAAAAGCACTGACAACGCGTTACTGACTAAAAAATTAGGAGAATGTCAAATTGGTAACCCCTTCCCTCAGAATGTCAAATTGGTAACCGCTTACCATGTACAAGCCTTTCCAAAATAGAAAAACTCACTACGAAATAACTGGGGAAGAATCTACGTATATAATCGACTATGTATCTCCATCTTGCTGTATCTGTGTGTGTCCGTCCCATTACTTCCTATCTATTACTGAAGAAAAATTATTAACCTGAGATCAGAACGAATATGCATGTATTACAAGCATTGTATTGTGGATACCAAATGCACCGGATCACTATAAAACACGCCATTTGCTCCGTTATTAACTTTCTTCTCTTACACGGCCATGTTATCGTTAGGTAAGATACAAAATGAAAGTTCTGTATATATTCAATAAAAATATTCTGATTCTGATAGTATTACGGATAAAACTGAAAAATGCATTTTATTTCATAGATTTTATTTTATTCATTTTATTTCATTTTATATCACGTAGAATTTTATCACCTTTAAACCAAGAAATTTCAACGGGTACTATCAGGGCCATGTTATCATTAGATAAGATACAAAATGGTAGTTCTGTATACATTAATAAAAAATATTACTTCAAAATATAATAATTCGTCGTAAATCTTTAATAAGTTCATCTTTATGATAATTTCAAGTTATTCAAATCTAAATCGTAGAATTTCCTCGGGAACTGGCTAGTTATTCATATTAATGCATGCGAAACAACTAGCATTATGAACACAAATGAATCGTGCTCTGTTATATCATATTTACAATCATAGAGAACTTTTTCGGACACTATGAACTGTTATTTATTATTAGAAAATGTTAACGACCATCTTTGATCAAAAAAATTGTTGTGTCGCTTTCTCTCTCTCTCTCTCTCTCTCTCTCTCTCTCTCTCTCTCTCTCTTTAGACGACAGCGGAGCGGTATTCGTATTAAAGATGTTGACTGTGTATTTCATACCTGATGAGATTGCCTGTAAAGTTCATACAATATCTTTTACTAGTATTCTGTTGTTGCCTTCCGTTACTAGCTCTTTCGTTCAATGTCTGGATATTTCTATTAAAATTATGATCTAGGTGTAGATCATTATAGCAAAATTAGGCGTAAATGTGCTGCTTTTGGCATTCCATAAAATAGTGCGTTTACAATTGAAATCCTATGTGCAAGCAGAAAATGTGGACAACTTAGTCTCATCCTATTCAAAACAATCAACGGTAAACAGTCACAACTTTTGCTGTTCAAGATTCGTGTGTTTTGAGAGCTAAAACTACGCAGCAGTTGTGTAACACGAATTTTCTCAGGAAAATATTTAAACAAAAGGCCATTTACAAAAAAAATCATTTGTTTTTGAGGGCCCGAGGCTGGTCAGTCTCCACGGCTGTATCCCCACTGGGGCTGAGACCCACCTTTGACAGCAGCCAAATTTATAGCGGAAATTTCTTGCTACGGTTCCAGGGTACCATAACTTATCCAACGACCTCCCGTTTGACGCTTGAAAATCAACATGAATTATTATTCTTGCCGTAGCATATGAGGAAATAGCGAACATGGAAAATGGTTCTTCCAGTCAAGAGGTCTGCATGTGGTCTGCCATGGGCATTCAGTTGGTGGAAAGAGATCTTTCATGTTGCTATTGACTTTTGCGCTTCACGATTTGTGCATCTCTAAAGAAAGGAAAAGAGTTCATATCATTCACTCATTCACAGCTGGAAAAGTTCAATGAGGTATAATCAATAAGAAGCAAGATTCATAAATACAGATGTGAAGTTTGCGTACAAGTCGTTTTCATGACGAGCTCGGACTGTGCGCTGTGCATAATTCATCAACCAAAACCATTGGTTTGACGAAGTAGTTAGCTTCTACGCGAAGTGATGGTGCAAATAGATGAGCTCATCGAGCTATATAAATGATGAAATACATCGTGAGGAGCCAGCATAGGGCGAAATACTATGCAAATGAATTACGGGTAAACTACTGTACTTTAATCAAGGCTAGACGAGATCATTACTGAATTGAATTTGTAATTTCACTTAGCTAGATAGACGTGCGTAGAAATTAAGAATACGAGTATTGTCAGCAAATTGTTAGAGTGTTGTGGTTGAGCAACTTACAGCACAACATTAATTTCCATGTAAAAATAAACTGAGTGATCAATCAAGTACTCTATCCAAATTAAAAAAAAAATCCAATGAAGTTTTTACTTTTGAATCAAATTTTATACAAGGACTCACTCCGTAAGAACTTGACACTAATTATTTACACCAATGATAGAAGAGCAATAAACATTACGAATGATAGTGAATTATACCTTCTTTCCTCATATCTGCAATCATTGAAGATTGTTTCTGGACCTCATGAACTGATATGTCAATCACAGTAACAAAATGCCAGATGAGGGTAAAATTCAGAGGCATTCAAGGAAAATTTAAACTATGTTTGTATTTGACTAAACAAGGTGCGCTATATATGTGAAATCTGATCACCGAATCTATTTTAAGGAAAAGTAAATCAAAGTTTCTAAATAACTAAATGAAGTTCGGTTGTATTCATTTAGCAGTGTAATTTTCAGCTAATGTATGTAATGAGAAACTGAGGTGTTCCACAATAGTGTAAAACAAATGTACGTGAAATGGTGACTAGTTCGTGTGTGTGATGAAGTGATTCAGATGTACCACAGTAATGAAATCAAATGTATTCAATAAGGTGACTAGTTTGTGTGTATGATGAAGTAATTCAGATGCACCGCAGTAATGAAATCAAATGTATGTAATAAGGTGACTAGTTTGTGTACGTAATGAGGTGACTCAGGTGTACCACAGTAACATAAAACAAACAATGAGTAGCTGTAAAGGAGCTCTTCAGGCGCTAAAATACTATTTCAGATTGACCAAGATTGCTCATGTGTCTTAGAGTTAAAGATTATTTATTGGTCGACAATATCCATTTATTAATTTGTAACCTGGCCTGATGAATGGTTGGTGGTGATGTATGGAACATACATCAAGCTAATCTCAAGGTTTGCAGATTTATGGATCATTGATTTTTTAGCGTAAGCATGAATGCCGTTTCCTGTAAGCAGCACCACTTCCCTCATGAAAGATAAAATAAAAAAGTTTACAGCCAATGTTTTTCCAGAATTTTATTATTATTGATGTTGATTGATGGGTTATCCCAGATGTTGTGAGATTGCAATTTGCAAAGAGTTACGAATAAATTGGAACTTGAATGAGTGCCTGCATCCGTAGTAATTTCATGTAAATGACCAATATGAGAAATAATGGACACAAACTAAAATTGTTATAGCTTAAATGGAATAATGACACATTTCGTAATTATTTAATTTGATTATTAGCGGTTGCTGAATGAAGTCAGCTCATTTCATTTAGGCTACCTAATATTATGTTTTAAATCAAACTTAGTGCTTACATTTAAGCAGTTTCTATTTCATGTTAAATCGTATTTGACTAACAACAACTCTTTTAACACGTGCCGAAAATACTTTTCTACGCCCATAGTTTAAAGTTTTATAATAATTCAGGGACCTCTGTATGACCAGAGCAACAAAATCGATTGACTCTAGACTCTTTCATTATTAATTTCTTAATTAAGGCACGCCTAAAATTTGCATAGGTCCTAAAACATGGGTTTAATATTACTCAAGCCAGAGAGGGAGTGACGGGACTTGCGTCCCGTGCTCGGAATGTCAACGTAAAGAAATTCATCAAAACGCGGGGTAACGGCAGTTGTATAATATGTAACTATGATTCTTTTAAGGTAAGGTCAAAGCCAAGTGCTAACGCGCGTTAGATTAAAATGAGGATGCCAGGGGCAAAACTGAGCTCTCATAAACAAGGAAATGTTAAGCAGATTAGATCTTCAGCTTTGAGGTCCTGTCAACGGGTGGGTCTGCACGGGGTGCCAGAGGTTGCCCAGTACACGGTCCAAGACGATGAAAAGAATTCCGTGAATTCTTGAAATGTAACCTAGGGTCACTGAAGATGTTGCTAACTCGGTTTTCCCAGAAAAGTCTTCAACTTTCGTCGCTAGTTCATGTGCAATAACAGTTATTTTTTCTAGTATTCCACGTATTTAGTAGAAGGATAACATTGCATTAGAAGAATATGATGTATCTTGTAAACAAAATTCTCTTCAGTTCTCTGGTTTCGACAAGCTTGTTAAAATTACGCATAAGATTTACTTGCTTCTGCAATATTTCAGTCACGAATAACTTGTTCTGGGATCTCGATGAATCTAATCCAGCATTATATAAAAGAGTCGAGTGCTAAGTCTGAATACGGAGATTTTACCCATCACATTTTAATAAGATTGAAGTAGTATAGTGTAGTTACTACTTTAATTTTTAATAGTATAGTGTAGTCACTAAAAGATAGTTAGTTTATAAGAACTTTGAATGAATCCTTCATACTCCAAGTATAAAACGTACGACCAAGAACTTAGCTTACAGTTATTTATACTAAGTAACTCAATATGTATGAGAAATTCAAGGTGTGGAAAACCATTGAATGTGTCACATTTATTTACCATGTACAAGAGGTAAAGATTAAGACAACAAGGAACTGTGTTCTTAGTAGCTTTGCGTGCTCAGAAGTCATATATTTCAGATATCGATCACCAAAACACAGAAAACATCGTTTAACAGAGTGCGTCCCCAATTCGGCTTACCTGAACTTGAATACAAAAGCTTCCCTTCAAGTAACGTCAGCTTCAAATCTTTGGTAAATTATTCTTTTCTTCACCCATATAACATGTGGTGAATATGAAGAAACTTGAAGAAAATGAAGTCTGAGAGTTTATCACTTTCCCTAATGAGACAATCCTCGTTCATTTAAGACCAAAAAACTCATAAGCAATTGATCCATAAAAGAATTAAATTGTTCTGATTGTATAAACAAGGATCTTAAAAAGCATATAACAGATAAGTCAATATTTTCACACTTGGGAAAATCATATAACAGTAATGAGTAAGCAAAGGTATTTGTCGCTTGAAACTATTTTAGTTATAACTAGACTTTTCATCTACACTGCAATTAATTTACAAGCCACCTGTTAATGTAATGGAAAATAAATACCGTATTTTATGACTTGTAACCAATTATATAGCCACTTTAGAAATCCTTAATCAATGAACCACGATTCTAACCTTCTAGGAAGCAATTGAAATCCTGTAGGCTGTAATGCTGCAATTTTCAGATAAAATGACCTAATTTGCTTCATAGGTTTGCTTTCTAACCGAGAATATTGGCCACGAGTCAATCGGGAGGTATCACGAATGATATCAAAGAGATTTATTGGTGTAAATTACAGGTACGAAATACACATGTCAGACAAATTAATGAATGGCGACAGAAGGACCTAATTATGACATACGACGGGTCATATATCCTTCGTTGTCCAAAGCTTGAGCTCCTCGGCAGACCCTCCCTTCTAGTCGCTCTTATCCCTTGTCTAAATACCATTGTGTGCTACACTGCTCCACTCCTTCACTGCGCAAGCGCAATAACCGAAAAGCATCCTCCAAATTACTCGGGATGAAATTTGTCTTAAGCACTTGTGTGCCATGTTGCTATAAAATGCTGGGACTTAAGAGGGTAATTTATGACCTGAAAGTGGGAAACATGCAAGATGAAACTCAAGATTGTTTTTTTTTGCGATGATGCTTGGTCGAAGAGCACCAATTATGTGAGTAATAATAATTCATTCTAACATCAACATGAATATTTTTCTTTGAAAGTATAGAGAGTTCAATTCTTGGCTACAATGAGTTTCCAAAACTAGTGAAAAAACAATATTGAAAGTTATAATGGTAGCACTGGCGATAAACGCTGAAATTATACGGTTAACGAACTACTAAGTGAAAGAACTAATTAACTACCAATTCAAAATTTGCTGTAGCTCCTGAAAATAACATATTTGGTCAGTGGTACAGGAGTCTGAAAGAAAAAAACAATTTTCCATCATGTACATACCATACAACCTTATACTCTCTGTAAGACGAAGGTTAAACTCAACCTCGAAGTCAGGAAATGCCATAGCTTGTGCGTTGTCCTTAGTTTGTTAAGGTGAATTTACGAGTCATTCGTATTCAAATATTTTGTAATTTTCTTGTTAAACTCATGGATGGATAAGCAGTTTGTGTATTTATGAATTATTCAAATAATTAAATAATTATGGTTTTCAAAATTGGTCAAAATTTCGATTGAGTAAACTTTTTTAGTGGCAGCAAGACAGATGGAGTGAAATGATCGTTTTGAATGAACGTTGCATTAACTACTCAAGAGTCAACTTGCAAAGGACAATTAGACCACCTAATTGGTGGACATTACTCATTGGCCATCGCTGCCTTTTACGGGCACTGATAAAGCCATCATTAGAAGTTGAGGGCATGTGTTTAGAGCAGTAGGTGTCATGGGACCATGGGATGATGTATGTCGTGTTTGAGTTGTTTATAACTCTGGACATGACACACGGACATCTGGGCATGGGCGGCTGGATATGGGATAGCAACGCGTAGGTAATTAACTCGTGATACTGCTTGGGTCCAGCTAAGGTCTCACGGTACACACCCAGTCACTCTTCCTTCAAGGTGTTGAAGGAAATTTTCGTTCGTGGAATAAGGAAATGTTTGTGCCACTCTATGCTCGTGCAATGGACTCGCTCTGACAGAGGGAGACAATCCAGTTTCACGGCAGTTTTCAATTGTTTTAATTTCCACTCCATTAATGATTAGAGTTGATGGAGTATTTGTGTAGGATGTCATTAGAGTTAAAGTGAGCTTCACAAGTATAGTGAAATAACATCTTATAATACCGCATTCGTTTAAAAATATCTGATTAATTTGCATTATTCTGACGCCCAGTATTATCAAATCAAAGATAGGAGTGAAAGCAGCTTGGGTAGGGTAAAGGTTATTCTTTTCATATTCAACGACCACTTTAAGAAATAGCCTTATAAAGATTCAAGGGAGTTAATTTGTCGATGAAATTGCGAAGAATGATAAAAGATGAAGGCAGCTGTCACCTTTGGAAGATACATGTGAAGTGGGCTCAGCTTGATGAAGATACACTCTGTGATAAGGCAAAAGCCATGATATTCGGCAAGTGCTGGGTACGTCACTTGAAGATAAATGAGGGACCGGGCCCATGAACCAATGGAAAACGTTTTCCTCAACCTCTAGCCCAACATTGGTCAGGTCCTAATGGGCTGGAAGTCCATGAGATCATTTTTCATGTGACATTCAAGAAGAGATGATGACTTCACTCTCAAATTGTAAATGGTGGATTTCGACCAGCCTGTCTCCAAACTCGAGGCCTAATAGAGGCAATTGAGATATTATATTTATAGTTTATGGAAAATATTGGGCAGGAAATTACTTAATATGTATACGTTCACGGTTCATAAGTATATTAGATCTAGTACGCAGGTGAATATATAAGAAATATTGTACCAAGTTTCAGCATTTCACTCCCTTTTTCAAATAAATTTTAAATCACCTCACCTCTCCATTTTAGTCGATAAAACCATTAAAACAGAATGTATGCAAATAAAAAACTGCATAGTCCTTGATAATATGCAGAATGCATTTGACCAGCTATATATGCTACTTAAAGGAAACATAAATCCTTTTATAAGTAAATATTTCCGCTTAATAGCCCTTGGTTAAGAGCATACACAATGTTGATTAAGGAAATTGTTTTCTACAGTCGTCGCCATGCATGTTTTTCGGAAGTGTCCATAAGGCGACTGAGCGTTTGAAGGTGGTTGAACGAAGAGCAATAAAGCATTCACGTGATGGATTAATTGGCATAATAGTCGCTTGCTCAGAGCTAATGAAGATATGTGATGGTGATGGAAGTCTTCCTTCACTATTGCAGTCGAGCAATGACTCATAGTTTAACGGATCTGATTATGGCTGAAAACGCACCGCTTGCAAGAAATCAATCCAATATTAGTCAAGCATGCTGCAGTGTGCTATGCACCGTGAGGAAGTCTACTATATTTTTGCATTTATTGATTGCGTACTTCCGGATCTACTAAAGCGAATAAAATTAAACCGTAGGTACCGTGTTTTCGCTTGACTCAGTCTCTATTTCCCATAGTCTTTTGTAGCATGAATTGAGTTAGCACAACTAACTATAATAGAGTGTTATTTCTTTATAAACTCATCATGTACATACAGAAAACTGTCCTACACTATAAGACAAAATTCTCTTTAGACTAATTTTATTAAACCGATCTCAGAGAGGTTACGTAAAACACTTGTAAACCAGCATTTAAACATAAACTCGTCTAACTTAATGATACCAGACCGAAAAATTAGCCGTCAAATGATTGAAATTTTGGCCGTGTTTAACATACAGTGTATATTTCTTTATAAATAAACATTAATGGATTGTTTGAAGATAATCTAGAAAGTTGATTATAACTTTCGAAAATTATAAACGTTATAAGATTATAAGGAAATAAATTCAGTCATTATTCAATGGTCGATGATAATTATTGCAAATAAACAAGAAAAATCTTACAAAACTAACGTGATGGAAACTCTTGCAGCATCAAATTACATTTTGCATCCAGTACATAATTTTGGTGACTCTAAACTTCAAGGCATCAAGTGTAACGCTTTGTAAAGCTCACAAATCATCTCAGAGCTACACAGAATTAGCTTTATTACTCTTTTCACTACTGCTCATAGCATCTGCAGCCAAAAGAAGGACAAACTCGTCTAGTGTAGAAGAAGTAGAGAGATTAATGGGATTTTTCGTCGTCTTTTGTACGGCTGTCATTGCCGTAATTGTCGGTAAGTCAGGCAAGCACGGCGTCCAACTTTCGACGGATAAAGAGACCTTTCGGCTTTTCTGCTACCCTGCAGAGTAAGCTCATTTCTTCAAGAAACGATCATAGAGTCCAACAGAATTCAGTTTCTCTCAGTGAACTATGCGACGCTCTTTATAAAACATCTATATTTTCATTCGCATTAACAGCTCTGTTTAATAAGTGTCCTGTAAATAGGCATCCTTTCAGAAAAATATTTTTCTATTTTAAAATGTGCTGCAGATGCAAACATATAACAAAGGATACATAAAAAATCAGCACATCAAGCCTTCCAGAGAAATCCTGCGGGTCGGAACCATCTATTTACGTTTCGAGACCATAAATCTTCGGCGCAAGAAAGCCATCATGGGGGAAAGGACAGCGAAAAACTTTCTACGTATTCAATTTTATTCATTAGGAAGCCCTCGGATCGCATCCATGGAACCTGGGATCACGTCCAAATCTCCCATGATACGGCACACGTCACTATTTTTGTCAGTCTTTGTCGCTTCTGTGAGCAACGGCCAGAGTTTTGCACAAAAATGAAGTTCACCGTGAAAATGTTTTTTTGTTGCTTTCGTTAACTTAATAATGTTTACCAAAAGTTCATCAGTGATATATTTTGAGTGTTGGAGAAAATGAATAGTTTATATTTATTAGATGGAAGATAGAAATGAAGTTTAGGATTCTGTTGACAGATATATGGTCGTCATTATTGATGGGGGAATTTCAGCAAGAGGGTCGGGAAATCTGGCTTTCAGATCCATAGGCTGCTAGGCTGGCTCGTCGGTTTGTCTCAGAAGATCCGAGGGAAACAAAAAAGTTTCATTGATTTTTTCCTCGTGAGTCAGATGAAGGAATAACAGATGTCAGCAAGTTCAAACTTTTTACGTGTTTCAGAGATGTCAGCAATTAGACTTTTCAACGAATTTCAGAGTGCAGAATATAATGTAAAAAACATGATTTCAAAATAAGAGCATTTTAGAGCAGCATTTAAATTTTTGAAGCGCGTAGAGAATGTCTGTTTTTTTTAACAATTTATCCAAATAAAGTCGACAATCATTTTTTGCGAAATTTTGTGCAAGAAAACCAGAAACAAAGGTGTCTAGATTAAAACTTTTCTTTAACTTTGGATTTTGAGTTAAATTTTTAATTATTATATGTAGACGAAATGAGATCGTACTAAGATTAAGGCCCTTTTTGTTTTATGTAACTTTCCAAGCGATAACAAATTTCTGCAAACTTTCAAAATGAATATGTTGAAATTTGTTCGGTTCAAAATTCGAACTTTTTCCCTCGCCTTAATAACGCTAGATAACTCTGTGAGAGAGAATAAAAATCTGCGAATGTGTGGAAATATTAATAAATGTACTTTGTCATAGTGTGCTACGAAACATAGAGATAAACCTAAGAAACACCTGAAGATGGGAGGCAATATAACTTTGTGACTGTATGGAAGCATTGACAGGTATACTACGCTATAGTGTGTTACGAAAATATCTAAATACACCTAGAAATAGCTAAATGTAGAGGGTAGTACAACTTTGCAAATGCATGGAATCATTAATAGATATACTACGCCATAGTGTGCTATGAAAACACCTAGACGTTCTTGATTGCATTACCAAGGGCACGGTAAAACTTGCGGACTCGAATACTACTCGACCGGATTCTGCAGCCCACGCAGCTTCGTTCATCGTCTGATTCCAGAAGTTGGCAGGAGTTTTCGTCTCGAGTTCTTGTATTTTGTTGCTGGCCCGAGCCGAAGCTCGGCTCTTCATACATCACAGTGCCAATCCTCCGACGGCTTGTCGCCTCCTCGACATGCTATGATATACGCACAAACTTTTCGTGCCGAGATGAATAATTTATCACTCATTTCTGGAACTGGACTGATTCTCTTATGATCCTAATACAACCCAACCAAACTGGGCGGGGGTGTCTTCACAAAGGGTCATTTCAGGAAATGTTTTCATTGCTCCAAGGAGAGGCTTTTTTTGCAGTGAAAAGAGTCTTCCTAACCATAAAAAAATCGCCCTCAGTTTTTCAGTAAAACGTGTCTGTTACTTGCTCTGACAAAAAATATTCATTCTTAGATTGGTTATGATAAATTATGAGGAAAAAAAGCTTAATTTGTAAGAAAGTTTGGAATACTTGGCTTCCATAAAAACTGCCTAGGGAAAGACAATAACAATTCATCATGTACAAGCTCAAGCATTACAAATGAAACGTCGTGACGTTGAACTAAGTGGAATTAGGTGTTTCCAAACCAGAAGTGTTAGAAAAACTCTTTGACAACATTACGAGTAAAAATAAAGTTCTGTAATCGTAACTTCAAGTCACGTATTTCTTATGTTTAAGTCACATTTGTTAAAAATACAAGTTGCACGTACAACAGTCTATCGTTGATACCAATCGTTCATCGGAATGATATATCGGTGTAAGTCGGTCAGTACGTTTATTCTTAGAGCAGCAAGGGAAGACGCACGAAGATATATGTAGTCGAAGTAAGGAACCTTAATGGAGTGAGACGAAAGGCGATTTGTGTGAGGACGATACACCGAAGAGAAATGAGGGGGAGTCGCTGGGGCGTCCCTTCAAGAAAAATGGACCAGCAGGAACGACGCTGGATGAGGAGCTGACGGATTGCGTACGGGAGGAAGGAGGCCAGTTGGCTTTAACGCATGATAAAGTAAAGGAAATTGATGGTACAGCTTCAAGGTTTCATAGACTTTGCAAAAAAAGGAAAACTGAGTTCGTTTAAAATACGAATGTGGTAGTAGTTAAGACATACATGTATCATGCATTAAATATGTCATTGCATGATAAATTAGATACAATTTATGGTAAAACTTACAGTTTCAAAGCATTATGGGCGTTGCACAAGGTAGAAATCAACTTCATTTAAAATACAAATGAAGTAGTAGTTAAGATAAATATGCCCATGAATATAGTAGTAGAAATTAAGACAAATATATGCATCCTCTTATGATTGAAATGAGAAGAAATTAACATTTATGCCTAACGCACCAGAGCTGGTATTGTATTGTCACTCGTGAGCGTTCTTGAATGAAATACACATTTTTTCGAGAAACAGGACTCACGTTGATCTTTTGGAACAACATCACATACCTATGTTGTTCTGAACATGATGTTCGTACTCCCTTTTGAACAACAGCACATACGTAGATCCTTTTGAACAACAGGACGTGCGTATGAACATGAGGACGCAAGTAGATCGTTTCGAACAACATGACGTACGTTCTTCAAGAAGTATCCAGAAGTTCGATCCGCGAGAGTAGATCTTTCTCCCTCGCTCATTATACGTTTTGGCCCACAGCCAAGGCAAAGAGATAAAGGTCTCTCTTGCGTTTGCGTTGGGTTGCTGAGCACGAGCAAGGCACTCATCGCCAATTGAAATGAACTTCCCAACCGCACTACGATCTTATTCTTTTAATTATCAATGGAACATTTACGCACCTAAGGTGTGCGCGTGCAAATAAAAATGAACGCTTAATGAGGTTAAATTTAACTTCATCGTAATTGAAACGACCTCACGATACTTTAGATTTATTTAATTCTAATTTTTGTTCATAGACTAATCAACAACCTCTTATATCATTGAATGACTTAATGAAAAAGGTGCAACTTCCTATTCTGGGCTTGCTCCAGAGAAGATAGATGCAAGCAATGCAACACAACGTCCTTTAGAGGCCATGACTCATGCGGTGGTCTCCGGTTGACCATCCATCTCCAAAGGGGATCACAAAGCCCATCTTGAGGATAAAATCATGGAGGTTTCCCCTGGAG
The DNA here is from genome assembly GCA_006783055.1 of Trinorchestia longiramus. Taxonomy (NCBI): domain Eukaryota; kingdom Metazoa; phylum Arthropoda; class Malacostraca; order Amphipoda; family Talitridae; genus Trinorchestia; species Trinorchestia longiramus. The sequence goes on from VCRD01000177.1 coordinate 15,246, forward strand.
ATCATTCTAGCTTCAAATCGTCGCCAAGTCAGCACTTTACCATCCAATTATCATTGAACTGCTCGCAGTAGAAAACCGCAAATTTACATTCCTAAGTAGAATTTCTTTCGTTTATTGGTTTGATGAACCAACTATAATTTGCTGCTATTGTGAAATAAGAAAGGGAATACATTTTGAATGCTATAAAGTTCGGTATTATTCTATATAAGAAATTTTAACCTCGGTATATTGATCAATGAGGAAAATATTCTAAAAATCCTCGCTTACAACTACTAAAACTTGATTTGTACAAAAAACTAACTCACAATCAATAAAAACATTCCATAGTTTTTCATTTCTACCTAATGACAATCAAGTAATTCCAGTGAATGTTATAATCTCCACTGAAGCTGAACGTGCATATTTTATCGTTGAGAAAATGACAACCCTGAGAGCACGCAGGCATTAGTAGCAAAAGACTGTAATATAATTGGCCTAAAATTCTTGTCAGAGATAGTTCACTTATGCATCTAAAGTATGCCTGTTCGTTAAAAAAAGGAGGCATGGTGAACAACGTGTACTTTTTTACCAAGAAGAATAGGTAACTGAGTTTAAAAACAGATAATTTACTATTTACGTAGTATGAACGAACTTGCAATAATCATCATGTGTTCTAATTGTTCTACTGACAAATTAATGACGACATTCATAAAACGCATGCCAAGGTCAAAGTTTTTGTCAATTTTTTTGAAAACGTAAGAGCTTTCAAAATGAGGAATTTCACATGAAATGTTATTTTGTTTAGGTGCTCCAAGTAGGTCTCTGCTGCTTATTTATTTTCCAGGGTTTCGTGTAAAATTATAAATGTCTTTTACCCTTCCGACCTGCTGTAAGACGGAAGTAAAACGTGTTATAGTGGATCTATGTACACTTTTTTTTGCAACATGATTAGAGAAACTATTTTATTACAATTAACAAAGATACGGTATTTATACGCCTTATTGAGGAAATTACTAGCTGTAGTTGAAAAAAAAAGTTAATTTTCCATTGAAACGATTTGTAACATTTGATGTAAATTTACTACAAAACCGGTAAACCTGACATATAAGGGATATCTTACACAGGAAAATATGTATTACTGCGTTTAGGGGACTTAAATATGCACGAAGAAACGTAACCTCAGACAGCACTCCCACTACGAATGGAAAATTAATAATCGTATTAATTTCAAATTCCTTTTACAGTTTGCCTCAACTTCTCAATAATTTATTGGCCACCTTCCCTGCATTCATCGAATCATGATTTCATGATTAGTTGCAACGACGATAAGTACAAACTTTCGAAAACATGCTTGCATGAAAGTGCGATAGACATTAAACATTTTATGGCTATTAAACGATAAAATCTGACAACAATTGAAGCTGTCATTTTGATATAGAGGGTACTTATGTTATGATAGGCAGTGCACGAACTCCTCTTCGTACGTGAATTAAAGGAAAACATGATAAACATGCTGGTTGACAGAGTATAAACACGTTGGTTGACAGAGAATAAACAGACTGGTTTACAGTGCAACGTATGAAAAGGCAAAAATAACTCTTAGTTTTCAAGCCCAGTTGTCAAGAAATTAGAAGCGAATATTTTAATGAATTTTATTTAAGGGATTTTTTTTCAAAAATTACTAAAAACCTGAGAACTTAAAACAGTTTGTCCATGTCCTGGAACAACATTACTTCAGTTTTGAATTCATAAACTTATTTACACATTACTTCAGTTTTGAATTCATAAACTTATTTACACATTACTTCAGTTTTGAATTCATAAACTTATTTACACATTACTTCAGTTTTGAATTCATAATAAATTGGAACACTTATTTGCGAACAGCTCGATTTCGGAAATTATTCGATGTTTTCGAGCACGATGAGGCGTCAGTACACACATAATATTACATGTGCGCCGGATCAGAAGTAACTGAAAAAACAGGTTGTAGAGCAAACGCCAGATACTCCATCCATAGATAAAACTTAAACTTTGTAACAAGAGATTATAATGAGAACACCGGATACTCATTCCATGAAATAATATCCTACTTCGAGTCCCTAAAAAAATAAAACTCTTACTCTGAGATGAAGTGTTATAGTGTGAACACCAGAAACTCCATCTCATCTATGAAAAAACATTACTCTGACTCTAGGTATAATAATGCAAACACTGGACATTCTATCCGTGAAAAAAACACTATTTAAAGTCTAGGTAGGCAGTGACTCAATGTAGGAAGGCAGCGAGAACAACAGCTACAGGAATGTGAGCTCTATACAGTACGTCTAAAGCGTGCGGTTATATGACCTACATTAACGGATCTACAGCCTGAACGAACGTTCATGGTCGCTCTCAGTACGAATTCAGTTCCATTCAATTTAGTGAGAACTACTTATTATATTTGGGCTACAATTTTATTGAGGCCGGTGTTTTTTAAGATCTCATTAGAATCTAAATATAGATACTTAAAAATGAAAATGTATTTTGAGTGGTAATGCGTTTTTTTCGGCAGCAATTTTCACTAATGAGTCATTCGTAATTTCAGAGGCTGCCAGTTATGAGCAAAACAGTATTTCACTGCAAGTAGATAAGAGCATTGAAAAAAGTTGATTCGGTTGGTTTCAAAACCAAACACGTAAATTTCCTGTAAAAAACATCGCTACTAATTTGGTTACGTATTCAGTCATTTTTAATAATTTTGGTAATCACAATGACATTCTCAAATGTATTATTGCATGCTGATTTCATGTTTTCTTCAGTTTGGGCGATCCCTGGAATTAAAAAAAATCTGGTGCTCTTACATATGCAGAGAACGCAATACACATTTAGTAAGAATCAGAAAGAAAGCCTGAAGCAACACATTCATCACGCAATAATTCAATTACATTGCGAGTAAGAGAATTTTGCCTGGCACGTTGCTTGCTTCTTCGACCATGTATAAAATTTTCTCTGCATGGAATGCTTGTCACAACCCTGAGACGCAAATTGAGATACATTTCCTGCCTACGGTACTGGAAGAAGTAGAGAAATTTAAACTTTTGGTGATCTTTCTTACGTGTCACACAAACGAACTATGATTACAATCACTGCTTAGTAGTTTCAGTTTTTTTAGATAGGTGACTTTATTGTGTTAAGCAATGAATCGAAAATGTTTAACTACCTTAGTAACCCGTCATTGCAAAATATATTAATCGAAAAGTTTTGCATACTATAGTATATTGAAGTATCTCTATGGAATATATCGTATTTTGTCATATAACCAATGAAGACGTTGACAGACACAAATCATAGGAGGAACTGAATATATCAACAGTCAAATAACAGTCTAAATTGCTGTTGAAATAAATTGGAAGAAATTCATAATGCCGAAGGATAGAAAAACTTAACAATCGCTTGCTATTATTCACACGTTTTAGTATCACAAAGTTTAAACCAGGGGCACACATTAATTCAAAGTGCTGCCTGTTCTGTTAAGTATTGATTGTCAAAGAGGAACTTCTGTATGCAAATTCTCTGGAAACGAATAATTCGCTTGAGTGTTACTGGGAGTTCGCTCTAGACGGCGCTTAATACAAGTATGATCTTAATGGCGACGTGAGATGATGTATGACGCAAGACGAATGGAAGCATGGCCCTGCTCGGCGAACATGACAATGATGGTGAACACTGTAGTTCATCCAAGGAGAGACCACTTTACACTCACATCAATGTAAGCCTCATGATATCAAGTAGCTCAGATGACATCTAACGTCCTGTTACTCTGTTCATGAATGCAGGGTAAGTTTATTTTTCTAGCAGGATGTACATACATATGTCCTAGGGCGGGTAATAGTCTGTGGAAATTTCACGTGAATTGAGTGATGAAGATGAGAATCATGAAAATATGTAGTAGAAAGGCAAAAATGCATGTTAGCATAAAATGTGGGTATGTGTTCGAGGTACATTTTTAACTAGTATTCAAGTCCATGACTTCAAACTCCTTCTCAAATGAACACGACACACGTTTGGCTAAACTTTTCTAATTCATCTTTGATCCTCTAACTGACCATGAACTTGCATGGAATGAAGGCTTTATCAACCACGAGTAAAAAAGTTTCACAGCCAATTGTGAATATAACATCTTGAAAAATATGCACATAGAGGGCCTTCATAAGCATTTATTCCAGCAGTCTCCAATGTTTGATACGTTTGACTAATAGAATCATGTTCAATTCAAATATTTTATTGATACATATCCCTGAACGTAATGGTCGCAGTAAATAACATAGCCAATCATATTCTTTTGCAGCTGTAGCGAGCATATTCAGGTTTTGACCTACTATATAATCGTTTGAATGTCAACGGGCACTTTGCAATGCAATTTATACTTGCATGTGATAAAAGGGCCATGTTAATTTTTAGCCCATGCATCAGGTGATTGCTTGTTTTGCATGCATTCAATGAATTCACTGCCCTGGCATTAATATGACCTATTTTTAAAACTACCTTGGTATATTGAGAAATGTGAAAATGAAATTTATTGAGACACCTACTTAGTATGTTAATATCATCTAGTTTTTGTCCAAACAAACTTCGACCAGCTGATTTAGTTAATGCATAATTTTTTATGGATTTTCAGATACTAATGAATTTGAAAGTCATTTTTGATTATTAATGCATGCTCCCAAAATATTTCCCTAATTTTGCCTCTGATTGCTTTTTCGTGTGATTTCAAGGGCTGTAAAAAGCAACATAATTCGAGCACCAATGTGCTTCTCTTACAACAATTTTCAGCGGCATGGTTTTGTAAGATAATTGAAAGAAATCGCTCACTTGAAAGACGCAGAACAGATAACTCTTACAGAGAAGTGAACATGCATTTAAACTCGTGCAAGAATATCCATCATTTTAAGACTGTGTGGTTCAGGTTCAGATTGAAAAATTCCAAATTAAAGATCTGGGGGCTGAATAGGGAGGAAATCTAAAATCTTTTTCATTTTCATAACTTCAGTAAACACTTCAACCAGTTTATAGTTCTTTACTTGAAATAGGACGCTGTTCATAATAGTTTTCAGTGATTCACAGTCGAGTATAGCGTCAGTGAGTCATAGGAAGGGATGGGAGAGAGAACGGTCTGGGAACATACGGGTGCTTTCTATAACTGCCCATTAGACTCAATGGAAGGATGAACGCATTGAAAAAGAACTGAGCTTGTGAAGCCTAGCTCACAATAGGCAAAATACCATATTCATATCATCTATAATACACGTAGCGAAACTGAACCGACGAAAATATCATACAGGTCCTAACCCACTTGAAGTGTATACGAATAACAAAAGTGTATATTACTTACTCTAATTCACAGTCTTCAATTTTCCCAATATTTTAGTGTTAAAAATTTCCCAGCCGCTCTTGAAATGTATATTAATAATCAATTCAATCCAAGAACACTTAAGTTGTTGTAAACGCATTTTGGAATAGATTCATTAGGACTTAGTAGGTCTAAACCGTCGTAGTACTCCCTAGCAACATTGCATGACATCAAAATACAGGCCAAGATCTGGAAAAAATATGAACTTCCTAGGAAATATCAGATGAAGTAATGAGAGGGAAGCCGTGATGTATTGAGCAGAGGGGAGCTCGTCTACTTCATAACGTCATGGAGCAGAAACACCAAAACAAATACAAACTCTTGAGAGAAAAATAGCAGTTAGAGAAGCAATAAGCGCTCCTCACGAAAGGCCAACAAGTTCAGTAAATGAAAACCAACAGAAGCGCTAGAGGAAATATGAAATAATGTTGCGCTCCGTTCTGTTATCATCGAAAATAAGAATTTACAATTTAAATAATTGAGTTACAAACTTTGAGAAGTTCACCTCATGTTTTGATTTGCCTTCCAATGGAATAAAAGAAAGTTTTACAATCAGAAGATCATTATTTAGGGAAATTATATTGAACTAAATTCGCTTGAGGTAACAAAGAATCAGTGCATCATTTATGTGTTTTGCCTGGACATGTTTTTCTTGAAACAACATATTGGGGTTCATAATCAGGTCTCATAAAAGGGCAGTTTTACAGTAGTTTTCTTTTTAATCTATAGCTTCTTTTTGAATAACCAAATTCATGTAAACAATACTCAATACTTTGCAAAACTTTAACTCATTTAAAATTTTTTATTATTTTTTCTATTTAAATAAGTGCACCGTAAACGTAAGAATAAACACAATTACACTCTGATTATTTAGTGTATTTTGTTATTGAAAAAATCATCTGGATTTTTGTCTCTTCCGTGGAGAACAAGGAAATTTCATGTGAGTGAAGTGTCTGAAAAATGAGCCCTTCAGCAAAGCGTAACCTTGGCCACGAAACTTAAAAGGGTGCAATACATTCAGAAAATCTGGGAAGTGTTTGCGGTTAGTGGTTAACGGTGGGTATCCCTGAGCTGCCTTGGCAGGCATCTTTCACAACTCATGTCCAACGATACCAAAAAGTGCACCCGAAAGCTGTTAGAAACTATATGTAAAATGCAGTTCGAAATTCCTTTTGTAAGTACGAGTTTCTACATTGCAGTAATCAACTTAAAAGCCGATTTCGTCAATTCACAAATTCAGCCCTATTTCAAAGCAGAATTGATGTGACTGCCCAGATATTTTTGTGCATTGTTTTGATGTATGAAATAATCGACGTGAATCATAGCTGGTTTAACAAAGGACTCTGTGACATGAAAGAGCTTCATAAAGCGTACAGGTTTTATTTTGACCTCCTAAGAGATTATTCAAAAGTTCTCTTTCAGCTATTCACGAGCTGAATTCCAAAAGAAAGTGTGTCGTCGAGTGCGTTATTTGACTAGGTTTTAGATAAAATTACATGCGAGTGGAAAGAGGAGACTGAAATGCCCTTTCAAATAGACATAATAACATGAAACTAGTAAATTAACTCTAAAAGTAAAGTTAATGTACAAAAACTGGTTCAAAAAATTAGTTTAAAAGAACAACAATTCAATAAACTTGTTTCAAGAACAACTCGAAATCAACTAATAACAATCTATTGCATAAAAATACAAGGAAACTTTACAAACAACGTTTATACCAACGTTTCTACGGATAAAATTTGAAATCAATGTTAGTGTTTATAATGAAATCTAGACACCAAGGTGTATATTGTTGTATGTAACCTAACACAGAACCAAGTCAAGCAGTTGGAGATTGTTAGAAAAAGTACACGTGTGTTGTCAAGGCGGAAAATGTTGTCCATCTTCCTTACTACATTCATTGAAACAAATGTTAAACACATTCTATTTTCCATAGGAGTGACAATCATTTGGCTATCAGGATCTGTTAAGAGTATTGATACGAGTTCGATGATTTGTTAAAATTTAATGAATCTTAGGGAAAAACACTAATCAACAGCTGTACAGGTTTCGCATATTGTTCAGTAAATGAAAAACAATACGTGTTGATATGCCATCAAACTATTTTTGAAGGATTTGTGCTCAAAAGATATCAAAATATAAGCGTAATGCAATTTTGAAAATAGACCACGAGAGAAAATACAACGCTAAAAATTTTATTGCTAGAAAAAAATTCGCATACATCTTCATGGACTTCCGTACAAACCTCGTATCATTCGGAACGTTTAACATTCAACATAACTGGAGTTAGAACAAGAGCTTGCATGAAGTTAGCTCAAACGTTACCGGATATCAGTAAATAACATCAAAAGGTTGCAAATTATGAAGATAAACGAACGATAGTAGCGTAGTGAAGCCACAAACAAAGATCCTAAAGGCCCACGTGGGATACGTCAGCTGTTTCAGAGCCCAGCCAAAACCGGTATTTTTCTCCAAGGGACTAGAATTAGCTCAGTTCGGTGAGATTGATGCATTGCACATTCTCACATCCACTCTTCCACGCACTATTTTTTTAATGCAGGCCTCATTGAGGAAATTGGTTGAGCATCCAATATCCTCCCACTGAAGGTCACGATAACGTGCAGTGTTTGTAAGAAACGGAACACTGCGTTATACTGGCTTGAATCCTTGCAATATATTATGGTGGTAATATATATATATATTTAGAATATATCAAAACAAGGAATATATACGAAACTGATACGATAATATAATCAGAGAGAAACTAGTTTAGTGAGAATTATGTTTTTGGTCGCTCACATGGACTATGTTTGCGAGAACTTAAAGTTTTAGAACTTATAAGGTAAACTCGTCCCACATTCTCGTATATCACTAGAAATTAGGATTTTAATATCCATACATAGAAATAAATCCAAGTATGGAATCAGAGTGTAGGTTAAAATATATTACTCAACACGAAAAAGTGCTGAAAACTAATTTTGACGGGATATAAATATACATAATATTTAGACAAAGAACAAGGATTTTAAGGTGCCAATCTATTTTAAATGTAATAAAAGTGTTCAATATTCAAAAGTAGCTCTTAGCTGAGATTATACGGAAAAAATTAAGATTTTATTTAGTAT
>VCRD01000177.1:25171-41816 GCA_006783055.1 Trinorchestia longiramus
CAAGGGAAATTTTACATTTATGACTGTTTTGAGTTTTAGATTTGTAAAATTAATTTTGGGGATGAAAATATTTGGGAATTTATGTTTCTAGTTTAAATTTCGGCACCAACGAACAGCCCACCAAAATGAGAGGAAATATGCGAGTAAAATAGATTTTCATCGTCATGAGAAAAATACATTGAGTTTTCTTACCTGCTAATGCCATCCAGGGATAGAAGGTAGTAGCATTTTGTCCTTGTCCCATTTGTCCTGGATTTTGTTGAGGTTGTTGTTGGTGATGTTGCTGGTGCTGCACAGATGTCATGCCACAAGTGTTCCATCCTGCCCCTGCATGGGCGCGATCTCTGGGAGATGTACTAGGGTCAGGTGGGTACCCTCGACCCGAAATGGGATCAGGAGTGCATACGGGTCGGGCAGACTGCCCCCATCCAACTGACATATCTTTAGCACCGTATCCATTTTGGTCTTTGGCGGCACTGCAGTCTACTTTGAAAGGGTTTGGCGTCATGTGGTCTTGGTGGGTTGGGTATAGTTTACACGAGGCAGTGGGGTCATACGCATCTTGTCGCGGCGCCGGCTGCCCGTAGTGCCCAACACTCAGACCCAGTGGAGGGAAGCGATAAGCTTGCTCTCCTCCTGAACCGCCTCCGTAAAACCCGCCCTGTTCAAAGTAGGAGTTCATTGTTGTAACTGCTATTCAAATAAAACAATGCACTGGTACACCACTGATCACTGATTTTACAAAAATTAAGACTCACACACACTGCACTTATTCATATACCAAAAAAGGATTAAGATCGCTGGTCACACGGATCACTATTACTCTTCACTCCACCGATAATGGCATGGTATTCACACTGTAACTCCGAGACGTGTTATCACACCATGTGCCGGGTCACATTTACTGCTAGGAGTCGCGTGCTGTAAACATCTGGGAATATGGGAAGCATAACCAATAAGGAAAGGTTGCGTCACACTGCCGCAGAGCAACTGTGGCTCTGTTTCGAATCCGCGGAAGCAACTAGGGCGGCACAGGAGTGACGTCACACAGAGGCGGTGTAAAGAAACTGCCCATGCACTCCTGCGCGAGGAGGGCCTAGGCCTAGGCCCTTCCTACCAAACACTCCGCCCATCCCACGCCCACAAATGTTGCCATCATTGCCACTAACTGCCACTTTACATATATAGATGAGAACACCTTGCGAAACTGTGGCACTATAAGAATGACTTCTGTTGGATGCGCACTTGCAGATGCAGCTATATGGTAAATTGTTGTATTCATCGATTGGTCAATTAATATGACTAAGAGAATCACGAGAAATAAAAAAATGAAGTGTACGCAGATTAGAATTTTTTGCATGGATGAAATAATAGAACATGTAAAATAAATCTAATATTATTGACTGGTTAAAATTATATTACTCAACGAAAATTGAAAAAACGTTTTTTTTTTCGTTTCGTAAATAAAGCTTCCGGGTGATAATACTCATGGTTGATGATAACATAATAACCAGAAAAAATTACAATAATTTGCCAAAAAATTAACATGAATAGATACCGCAAAATTAACAGAAACAATCAATATACACATGAGATAAAAGTTCAACAATATCGTTGAACAAACTCAATGAGGGAAAACACACAAAAAACATAAAGCAGATTATTATCTGACTCGACAATACTATCGTAAAACGAATCACTAGCACACCCACTGTGCCCATCCAGTTTAGCACGTCTAACGACTGATTTGCTCCAATGACAGGCGAAGGAAGTTAGAGATCCCACTTCAGGTAGTCAAAAGGTTTACGATCGTGGTATGGTACATACGAGTTAACGGTGAGTTTTACGACCCCACGAGTGCATAAAACGGACATAAACCTGAACCCTGAGTCAAACAGAGTAGCCAAACGATTGCGTGGAAGGTAAGTGAAACACGTGTTTGACACTTTATAGCCTCCTAATGAATTGGTCTTTTGTTGAGCTTTTGTCATGCCTCGGGTGCCACCAGGATCACAAAAAATGAAGATTGTTGGAATTCGGGGGCAGGTGGAAATGGAGGTTGAGGTATTTGCACGTTGAAATGAAAGATCTGGTTAGAAAAAAATGATCATACAAGGCGTTCATAGCTGTCTTCATGATTGAAGAGGTTATGCTTCAACCTCAGAATGATTTTGTCGCGATTGATGAATTGCTAATTCATAATAATATTGTTATTATTGATATAATGAAATCCATATTAAACGTTTTTTCGGTCTTGGATAAGTTTAAATTTGGTGTCCATGATTTTTTCATACAAAATATGAGTTATTATTTTTCCAACTCAGAATTCGAATACGTGAACTCTTTTCTAAAATACAATTCGTTACAGTTTAAAGAGAAAAACTAACCTAAATAGCAGTATGGAATAGAGTATACATGAGATCTATTTAAGCCAGCGTTCGTCTGTTAGACGAAAAAAGATTGTCAGTGCAGAAAACGTTCTTACAGCAGAAAGGTTGACATTTTGTTTTTGACAGTTTAATTTAACTTAAAAATTGTCATTTACGTAAAACTTTTACGTAGTGAGTTATACTAATGTTTTGGTTAAACTTTTACGTAGAGAGCATGGTCTCAAAAACAGTTTGTATCTCTACATTACCAGTGCTTCTCGTTAACCGCAATTATTAACTAGCAGCTTTTGCTTAACACATCATAGAAAACCATAGATTGAGCTTCATTAACATTTTATAACAAAACTTAGCTATCCTAAAATACCAGGTCACGTTTAAGTCAGAAAAGTTAGCAAAAAAAATATTTTGTCTCCATTGATGAATTAATAGCGAAAGGAGAACAGGATCTCCCAAGCAAAAGTAAGTTAAATATTGGCACCAAATACCGTAGACTTTTAGATGTGAACTTCCACATCAGCTTTGGATTTTATACTTAATTAATGTAAATAGCACACCCAGTACGCTGTCCTAAGAGTTTCTTATGCCTATGTAGTTCATTTACAGCAAGTAAAAATGTTTTCTGAAACGTACCGGGTATGATAGTAGGAGAAAAATTTGAAATTTGCATACGTGTAATAACATACAGCTCGTTTCAGTCATTTGATTGAAGAGGAAAAAATCTCGAGTCATGTGGAGAAAAAATGTTGAAGTCAAATTTTCACTAAAGAATATTTCCATATTAATAATATATCATAAGAAAATAAATGAACAACATGAAAATACATCCCAGTCATCATATACTCATACGTAAACGACTTTTTTCAACGACATCAGGACGAAGACATACAGTAATGGATGTTAGTCTGAAATACTGTAATCTGTTCATAATATTGCGACCATTCCATGATGGATTTGGCCTTAAAGTAGCTCATCGATTTTAAGGTCCCATTTTCTTTGGTGTCCAGAAAAATGGGAATTGTAGTCCATGGATGAGGCAAGTGCAGTCATTGGATGGAGAAACCCAAAGCACCGCCCGTTAAGTATTGAAGCAACCAATAGAAATTTCTGATAGACGCACCTGTCTTCATAACTCACTGGATGATACCTTGGTCTACGCAGTTCATGCTGCAGCACCTGCGATCTAAATTGTACATTTGGTGAGGTAAAAAAGAAGTGACTGAGCTAAAATATACTAGAGTTATTAATCGTTGCGCTAGGAGCGAAACAAGATGATGGATGGAAGCTCATAAACATTCTAGGATACATTTAATTGTTTCAATTTAGGTTTTATTCCAGAAATATATAAGTGTAGAGGCGCACTTTAATTATACACACACAGTAACGAATGTAGCGCCTTCAAAAAATCTCGTCTCGTAAGAATATGTCGTGTGAAATTATTTGAACGGTAAATGATTTTTTCTTATGCAAGACAAGCAAGAGATATTAGTATGCTTCATGTATGGAAAAAAATATCTTGCCCAATAAATCTTTATATCAAATCAATATTTTACACTTTTTGCAATAGTAGAACGTTAAAAACATTAGAAATGTAAGAGGAACTTAAAGTTGTTCAACAATAATCTTGTGTTCAGTTAGTGAAACAGTTCATTTCAATGCGATAACTCAACTTTGGTGCAAGTTTAAGAGTTCTAAAAAGTTTCTTCTCTTGAAATGCAGAATTTACCCATTGTAGTAGGAATACTGAGTTCAACATATTGAAAAAAAATTAAAAATATTCTCCATCATTTTGTGATTGTTTCTCATTGCAACTGACTTTTTGAACACTGTCATATTTTCACACATGACAAGGAATAACAGTAAGTTCTGTGATAAGTACAATAGGGGTGATCTCAAATTTCTCTGCAAAGTAATTTTTACCTCATATGGAAGAATTTCCTTCAGTATTACTTCAGAATAACATGTGCAACAGAAATGATGTATCTCTGTATTTTTTAGTCCTCAGTGATTGAAAATGATGAAATGAGAATTTCGTTGAAATCTTTGAAAATCAAGACCTGTCATAGCTTTCCTATTTCTATTTTGTTCATATGAGGTGTACAAATGTTCATACGAATTTCTGAATTGAAATGTCTGAAAATATGAATACTTCCTTTCATTCTATACAGGAATTGTTACATACGATATTTAAAATACACTGAATAGTTTACCGAAAGATCAAAAAGTAAGCAACAGCATTTTAAATGAACAATCTGCGTTAACATGCACAAAACATTACTCTATTAATGAAAGATGTAGATCGAAAATGTTAAACTGGTATTAGCACCATTTGTATTTATACGTTGAAATATATGGCTTAACTGCCATTTAAAAGAAATATGATGTAAACATTTAATGGATATGAGGATAAAGTTCAATTTTTGAAGTGTAAAAAATGCAATGATGATAATAATAAATTTACACAATATACATCTCAGTAACGATTCGTCAGTTCTTGTCCAAAATTAATACTTCTATTAAAGCATTCTAGATGGAATATCCTTTCGTATAAAACATCCCAATTCTGATTTGTTAAAAATTACCTGAAGGTATAAATGTCTCGTAAGTAATATTTTTACTCTTTTTAAGTGTCTCCTTATTCTGTGTTAGCGTGATTGATTTGATCTTCAATGTTTTCCTAACTAAAAATGTTTTAGAAATTTAGTACAATTCTTCACAGTGTTTCATTGTAACAACCGTAATCTGATTTTCATGGATATTGTTATGGTAAATAAGGCTAGCAATTTATTATCACCAAACGTGAAAAATAAATTGAAGAAAAATTGATATATAGAAATTAACAAACAATCGTAACACGCTTACAACCTTGTTTTATAAAAACATACTTTCCCGTAAATGAACTAGTAATGAGTTGATATATTTAAGTATTTAGGATGGTCTAAAATCAGATAACAAGGTTAAACTGACATATCAGACCCACTATTTAATAATACACGGAGAAAGCTAGTTACTCATTTTTTAGTTTGCGTTTTGTTTGTGAAATATACTATTAACTGAGTTAATATACGAAATAGAAAATTTAACGTACTCTGGAAGTACATGATATTAATTCTGTCTAATTTAGATAAAATGAGGCGTCACAAAAACAATTCGTACGCTTCTTCTTTAAATTACAGTAAATCAGCGTAAAATAGCGAAAGTCTTAAATTGAAATAAACGAGTGATAATCGGCATGTGATTGCAGTCGATGTAAGCGTGAACTGCGCGATGAGTCTTCCAATCGTTCTTCGTGTGTAGAGTATTGATCACAAAACCTTGCTGATGAACTATCACTTATGATGAAAACGACTGTTCAGAGCGTCTTGAAATCAGGTAGATACACAAGATTCACTATTCACCTTAACTCATCATGTCACTGGAATCCAAGTTTACTAATTCACTGTCAGTATTTCACGCTGATAAAACAAGCCACTCTCCTTAATTTAAAGTCTTCACGTGTCGTAGTGGCTCATTGAAAAACACGTCAGTCTGACTTGACGGGAGCAGTATCGCGGAGCCCCACAGAGAGAACCCTTCACTATCAAGTCTAGCTGGGCTATCCGAGTGCTGCCACCGCCATACCACTACATACTCTGCTGGTCCCGACTACCACACACACTACGCCAAGTCCTATCGATATAACCCTGCAACACCCCCCTTCTACCGGTTTGCATGCACCCTCCTTACTAAACCCACTGGTGCAATAGTACTGGTGTGCTCCCAGACTGGTGTGAAATGACTTTTGCAAAATAGCTGGTGAGTATGATATTCCTACCAAGGGCGGCGACTAATAGAAGGTTGTGGTTTCAAATGACATTATGTCACTGTACCAATGATTAACTGGCTCATCCTTCCCAGTATTGAAAAGTGATGTATTCTATGATGCCTACAAAAAGTGCTTGTTTCGTATGAAGTCCAAGGATAGTTTCGTCAGATTTCGTTTTGAGGAATTGTACAAAAACAGTTTGTTCAAGGAATGGAGCTAGTTTGTGATATACATTTTGTTGTTTTTGAAGCCTAAACATCACGTTCATACTTTGAGTTTTTGTTTCTAGATTTCACAGGAAATTGTTGAGTTTGTACACAAAAAATGAATCCTTGTGTCACGAGTGCTTTCAGTCTAAGCCCAGAGCTCAAAAATAGTTTATTTAATTCATGACTTTGATACAAGAAACGTAGAAGTTATCGCATTCGATAATGTTGGAATAACACAAAATTCAAACTTAGCTCTGCATGTTATGATTCAATTCATTCACGAATCAAACACGTTTATGGATCAACAGTTATCGACCTCGAGTATACTTAATTATTCAAGTTACCACAGATTCACATAGCGATTTTTTTAAGCACAGGTGCTTGAAAAACTGGATGGCGGTGCCAATAATATTGATTACTGATTATAGACTTTAATCTTCAAATAAATAGGTATTTCATTAAGCATACACTTCATCCTGAATAAAGTGTACGAATTTGAAAAAAAACATGTTTCTAACATGAAATTTCCAATCGCAGGTGTCTATGTTCGCTACAAAATTTTCCAGACTAAAGATAATCAAAATATATAGGGTACAAACACCACAATATTCATTTCACAGCAAGAACCAGGTTAGTTTTAACATGAACGTACATTATTAGACCAAAGAATTTTGTGTCACTTTAATGTCCACAAGTGTTTGCCTGTTTTTCGGGTTCTAACAAATAAATTTTACCAAGATCATTCCATCGAGTTCTTTCAAATTAATTATAAAGATAATTTTCTTGATCTATTTCATCTTATATTGATTTTTCTTTTGAAGATCTTTGAAACTACTTTCAAAGAACAAGCTTCGTAACCTCTGATAAGTTAACTACTTGGATAAAGAATCCATTGTGTTTTTCATTCATAACTCAAAGGAAAAAAGCATGAATACATTAATAAATGTGAGCACAAGGTGGGACTTGAAAGTTTCCAACAGTGTAATTTTAAATCAAATGTGCGAGCGACATAAATTGAACCAACTTCTGCGTTACTTTCCTAACAACATTGATCACAACACATGAAATGTCAATAGTAGTTATTATTCAATAAATCACAGGTAAGCCAATCGACATGCACTACAATCTCTATTATTGATTCTCTAAGTGAATATGTCCGTGGTTGAAGCAACACCAGCATTAGATGTTTAATGTTGATGTGACTACAGTATAAAAATAGTGATTTGAACTGTTCGTAATGTACTGTGCAAATTTTTTAGTGACTTCAGTCGTATGATCATTTTATTTTTATACGATATTGATATCTTCTCAAAAAGTAGTTGAACTTCAAAGACACTCTACTCGATCCCTATAGTTGATATTAAAGACACTCCAAAAACTCTAAAACTTCAAACTAATCGCAAAGTATGTAAGTCTTCTCAGTAAACATGCAGACTATCATTGTCTTGATAACGGCATAATTCACCTCTGTATTATATTACAATTACTTCTTCCCACCTGACTTCTCTTGAGTAGAACCTCATGCTTGTATAGGAAATTCTGAAGTAGACGAAGAACACCCTGAGCGATGTGATCTCTTGAGCAGTAGGCAGATTACTAAGCCCCTGATCTATAAATCAACTTATCAAGTTCAATGAAGCCACTTATCAAAGGCATGGCATTTAATTGGCCCAGCAACGCCGGTTGTTGACGGCTAGTGGGGCAATCACAATCGATGTCTTCGATGATTTATTTCTTTCAATAAAGTAGTTCGTCTGACATGTGACTGTAAATATGGGGAATTCGAAGACGCCTGGTATTCGCTTCCAATTACAGACACGATTTGAAGTTGGTCCTTGGTTTTAAAAAAGAACGATGGTTGAACGTACTTTTTGCTGTTGAAATAATTCTCGAGGGAGAAATGTACTTGGTTACAATTTTTTTTGGCTTAGAAGTACCTGATTCTAGCAAAGTTATTTATTTTTCAATGCTTGATCAAGTGTGTATCTAGTTTATAGACAAAAGCTATTTTTGCGATAGCTCATTAGCTCATACAGATGTATCTGTTTATGATCAAAAATAATAGGATGAAAAAATATTTTCACTCTCATATCCACGGCCTAACATAAGCAGTCTCTATTTTAAATTTTATTGAAATCTAAAAGTAATTTACGATTTTTATTTCCATTTTAGTTTGCTACTATGTATATGAACACGATAATATATTAATATATATTAATAATAATGTATACTAATAACACCATGACTTAAGAGTACATTCTCTTGTTCGGATGTCATAACATCAAAACAGCGTTCAGTTTTAAGCTCTTCACTGCGTATAGAATTGAAAAATTGGCAAAGCCTAATTTACTTTAGCAAATCATTTTCATTTCGAAGAGGTAAAGAGCGATCAATAGAACACTTACACTCTAATTCTAATGAAAATATAAACCAGTAAATATATGTATTGCTGAGAATTATTAACTTCATACTCACGAAAAGTAAACTGTTGGGTGCAGAATTTATTTTTTAGGTTGCAAACAGTTTTGATAATAATAAAACCTTTGCTCTGCTTGCAATGTAACTTTGTCGTCATATTTTAGGGTACGATACTCAGCAGCAGCCTCACCCACATCACTTACCCAAACATGGCTTCTGGATTGGGCAAAACGAAAACGCCCATGGCGATAATAAAACATTGTAAATGAAAGGACCAGATCACAAAGCATTTCCATCGAGATACACTAGAGCATATCATTAAATAAATTTAGGTCAGTATGATATTTATTACGCTCCCGGCTGCAAAAACAGACATGGAGGCAATGGAAATAGACACCATGCAGTTGTCATATCAAGTGTGACTGATTTTCAAAGAATATTTTTTCAATTATACAAATCTACACACATATGGTTGGCTACAGTCAAAGTCAAGGATATCGATTGATAATATTATTCCTTTGAAGTTAAAATGAACAACGAATTACAACCTAGCCAATTACAGCAGCTTCAGATTTCTACCTCTATTATTCTCATGTCGGGGCAATTGGCAGAATAGAGCGTATGTTCTCATTATGGTTGTCTAAATAAAAAGACATGTACGATTTACGTTCAAGTGAAGAACCCCTGAGGAGTGAATTAACTAAGAATTCAATTGTTGAATAGTCAGAAAAATTCATTACTGATTAGGTCTCTCTCGAAAACTGAATTGTTTCATTTTGTTTTCTTTTCCTGGTGACAGGGGATGGAGCGATAGTATTTGACGACTGAATGACCGACTCGTAGAGTGCAGGCTTTGATACCTTCATTCTGGTTTGATTTATACTAAAATAACAAGGGTCGTAGCAGTAAGTATATGGATATTTTTTCTGTGCTGGCGATGTGAGCAATTCAAGAAGCCAAATAACGGAAAAGCCTTTTTTTCAAAAAGACAAGTGGATTTAACATTATTATCCTTCTTCCCTAAAATAAAAGATGCTCGTGCATCCCATTATTCACTTTAAGTACTATGTACGTTGAAGAACCTAACAAACGAGTGAGCTGAATTGATGCTAAAATAAGATTATTTTCATGATATTTTAGAGCTCCATATGTTAATATTTCAGCGAATCATAAAACATATAACTCGGCTCTAGTTTTTGATCAGTAAAACAAACTTTATATATATATGAAATAACAGGAAGAACAAAAACTAACATACCATATAGAATTGGAAATTGGGATACATATATATATATATATATATTATACGTTTATGTGTATCCATATATTTGTATGATATACATGTACGTGTGTGTATCTGTCGAAATTTACATCCCATCTCAAATTAAATAGATCTGAAGAGACACATACCTCCATAGTGAACCATCTTTCAAAAAGTATCATATTAACCTATAATCGCGGGAGTTGGTTCAATACTCGCCTTCATTCTGCACTAATCGTTCGTAAGAGGCTAAACTGTAGAAACTTTTGCTCAATAACAAAAGCTGTGAATACCTTGCCGCATGCTCAGAACAGGCGACATACAGCACCTACCTCACAGTTCCTGAACATTAGATGCCTTGAATCACTCATGCAGTCTCATTTCCGCTCGCCATTAACTAAGGAGTCGAGAGTTCAGCTTACCCAGAGCCGCATTAACACCCATGAGCCAATTTAAAGGTGGCCAAGTTGTTGCCACTTAATACAGAGCTCTGCCTGGCATAAGGAGTCAACCGTACGTACGTGCGAAGCTTATCTCAGTGGAGACAGACTTGCAGAGGAGGCGGTGTACTCTGAAGACAGACATGCAGTTATGATGAACTTGCAGATCAAATTAGCACTTGTAGCCCAGTGATTTTTGGTGTTTTCGATTAATCAGTGTTATTTCATCATGAGGGTAGTGCACATTGATTTTAAGAACAACTCTTAAAACATTGAATTTCATATGTACATATATGATAGATATGGTAGCGACAATAGCTGAATGTCAGAAAATTTCGAGGGAGTAATCAGTGAAATCATCAAATATTTTCGTACATTTGCAAATCACAATTCCACATTATTAACTCAAACGGTTCTCACGTTGAGAGTGAAAAAAATACAATTAATTTCTCTCGTCTTGGGAAGTTTATGTATCACAGATAAAAAGTGCAAAGCTGCGACTCCCCGACGCTTAGCATGCGATGCCTTTGTGCTGTTGGTTGTGGGCTCGATTATGAATCACACATTGCACTTCAAAGGTATGTTTTACTTTGTAGAAATATTAAGCGAGCGAATTCCTGATAATGTGTTTGAATGTTCACGTATGCTCTCTGCATCAAGGGAAAAATACTTGAAACTACTGCAGACTTGATATTGTTCGTCATTCTGTTTATGAAATAATTAAGTAGCTAAATATCACGGTGAGCTAACAACGACGTGTAGCGATATACTTTTGAATTTTGTTCCTAAAAGGCAAAAAAATGTGTTCAATATTCAGATGATGCATGAGAATTTGTTTCTCTATAAACCTTCAAGTTTTTCATGATCATTCTAACTTTGCGTAGTACTTTTAATCATATTTATAAACTTCTACAAATTACGATACAAGTACAATTCAGTTAGCTCAGCAATCATTGTATTCATAATTGGTTAATTTAATGAGTCGTGAACCGGTTTTTGTAGGATATGCAGATCTGACGTATTTTGCGGTCGAAAAATTTTCACCATCCCCCGTGAACTCGAGACGAACAAGTCCATCATCATAAGGCAATAGGTACAATAAAAGTGACCGACCACACAAAAAGGCCTTGTGTAAACCTGCTTTTCCTGAAATGCATGTGTGAAACTAACTCTACACTCGAGTGTTCTCTATTAAGAGAAGGTCATATTGCATTTAACTCGTGAAGCAGTGGGAGGTGTTCGTTCTTGTACGTCAGGAGTGCAAGCCAACTGTTAGTTGGATTCTCAAGTCGAGTGACTGAGTGCTAGTTTGTACGGTTCGTATTTGTAATTTATTTAATAATTCACTTAGAACAGCATACAGCTAAATATTAAAGTTTCATGTTTTTTAATTGTGCATGTAAGTACACATTGTTGTCTCCGTATCATATAATTTGAAAAAGTTTCCATGAATATTGTTGGGATGAATAAGTTTATTCGTCATTTCAAATCACTTCCAGGGCATCTTGATTTTAGTTGGAGGGTAAAAATATAGAAAATGATAGCTTGCCTTCTGCACTATCGTGAAAATAACATTACGTGGTAGAAATGTATAATATGAAGATCAAAATTACTTATAAATCTTGCCAAGAAGGTACTATTAATCATAAATTCTCAAACATCAGGTAGGAATAAAATCGAGCTAGGAAGTACTCTAGTTTAATACTGGCTCTGTTCTTTACCGAATCTAGCGATTGCCATATAGCCAGAAACCAGGGCTGCAATTTATTCGCTCGAGTCGATATTTCTACTTTGATGTTGGAAGAGTAATTGCTGCAATGCATCATTGTGTTCTGCGAGGTCATAGTTTTGAGTTGATTTATCACTCTGAATTCTTGGCTAAGTAACTAAGGTAATCACAGAGTTTTCCGTCAGCCAGCCGGCCTGAGTGAAAACGTGCCGTTCGGAAGGGTTTTCGTCATGCTGCTATGGCTAAATGTTCCATAGACATGTTCTATAAACCAGCAGATCGGGTGTATTCTACCAATATAATTTGAATTATAATGCTATTTTCACAAACAGGAAAAGTAAATGGCTTGAAATTAGTAGTTATACGTTGCTTAACTTAAATATTACTGATGCAGTCACATTGATGGAAGGAATGTAATCAAGACAAGCTTTACACAATAGAGCGTGCATTTAAAGTTGGCCTACGCGTCAGTGAGGAGCTAAAACATATTAAAAAGACTTTTTGTAATGAGTTGTTCATTGTGGTTCGGAATCCCAAATGTATGGTATAGAGAAAAACTTTAGGCGTATAGAAAATCAATTTCACGTTAAACATCAGACAAGACCGTAAATGTTATAAAGGAAGACCTCCATGATATTCATGGGCACAATGAAAAATTAAGCAGCTTATAACATACTAGGTAATTCGTCTTGCAGACGCTGCTCTCAAGCGGTATTTATTAGATAAGAAAATACCTAATAACTCAAGGAGGACAAGCGCTCTATTGAGCTGCCAGGGACTTTTTTCAGACTTGCTTATTGCTTATGTGCAAGGTCTCATTTCGAGGCGCGCATGATTTTGAAGCATTAATACCATGCCGTGCTGGTTCATGAGATCAGTGACAGTGGGTAGTCTTATTAATTCAAATCATTCATTTTAGCTCCTGTCAGGCAACAGTTAACGATAATTTAGGGATCCTTGAATGGTATAGTTTGATAAGTCTGAGATTGATGCAGACCTGGCACTTAAGTACGATATTATAATTTCTGATCTTTGAAAATCATTACAGCAATGATCGAATCGGGCATTAACAAAGTGGCAGTTTAACTCAGATATTATTTGGTAAATTTTTTGTTGGCCGAGGTCATTGAGATATTAATAGTGGTCATCTTCAATAAGGAATTTTGGATTATTTTTCCCAAATTCAAGACGGTACGACAAAAAAGTTGAAAGTCTTGTGGTCCAAAATATTATGCAGGATTAATATGTCAAAAAATGAAAATTGTAGTATCATAAAAAAAATAATTACGACATCATTGAAGTTCAACGCAAATTGAAGGTGATGTGTGCTTACATCTCTAAAACAAAATGAAATGCCTCCAGCAGACAAATTTTTCAATTAAAACAAACAGGCAAAAGTTGCTCGATGTAAACAGCCCTGAACGTTAATGTTAGGAACTCATAATTACACTTGGGTTAATTCGAAACAAATACGTCTGGCATTTATGAGAGGTCCGTAAAAAAGTCACAAAAGAGCGTAAAGCTCAAATATCGCGTGAGAAAAAATGCCAGGTGAAGCCTAGAACTACCGGAGACACTGCAGCAAGGAGCTCTTCCTGTATGACCGGCCGTCCGATCTCGGTTTTATCGGCGATTTTAGCGCTTTTAAGGTTCTTTAACCGAGGTTCCCTAATTTTATGACTGATAAAAAACAAATAAAGTGACTTCAAGCGCCAACAGGTAAAGCGCAAAAGAGGAAATCGAACGACAGAAATGAAAACAATGCATATCTTGGTGTATTCTTGTCCCATTTTATTCTATTAATGTGAATGACTTAAATCGGGGAGTCGCATTTTTCAAAGAGGTAAAATTTTGGTGTTTTTTTGAACTAAATGGGTTTTCAATAACAAGCATCTATAGTTATTGCAACAAGTTTTTTATGCGATACACTGCTTTATTTTTTTCATTTTACCTAAAAATGTTAGTAAATAATTTTTGCAGTATTAAAAACAGCCTGACCATAATAATGCTTCGATATCATCGAAGTTGCTTGATTTTTTTTCAATGGATACACGAGCAGCACGAAATTAAATGAATTTGCTTTTGGACTACAGCGTTTTCTGACAAAATGCATTGAAACCTTCGAATTTTGCCAAATGAGCTGCCACTTCGTTCTGAGACAATGTATCATATTCAAAGTACAAAATGTGAGATTCTACAGCTTTATTAGACATTAAGATTGTAATTGTGAGGTAATGAGATATACCTGACACATATGTAGTCGTTTAACGTTTTTACTTTTAACGTAAAAGTATAGCTATTATGAAATGACTGAAATTAGAACATCCTGATTTCCAGTCTTGCAACCAATAATAAATTTCAGGTTATGAAGATATAAATTAGTAAAAAATATTAAGCCTTGGAGAACAAAATTTATTTTCAATTTGAGAGTCCTCTAACTTACTATGTGTGGTATACTAAAAAGAAGGAGTGATGATTATACCGAACACTTGAATTTATGTAGTGTTAATGCCATTTAAATGACACTTTTAGACTTTGAATGAAGTTTCTATGTATTGTCTTAACATTTTACTTTCCGATATTCTGTGACGATGATTGTTTTGTTTCAAGTTTTTGATTTTCTATGAAATATTGAAGTGATTTCTTTTTTATTGCATGTCATATACTTTTGAGCATGAAAATTTGAAATAGGGCACCATTTTTAAACTTTTATATCATTTGACACTCTGAGAACAATTGGCTTTGACTCTGTATTAGATTAAAAAAGAATTTCGGTGAATTTGATGGACTATATTTTACCCAATATTAGCAAGTAAAAGAATTGGATCATGAGAAAAGAGGGGCGAAAATAATTTTCCCTCTGAAGTAGATTCGTAAAAACGCAATGAAATATACGAAAATTTAAGCATCGAATGACATGCTTTTCATGTACATTATTATTGTTTTTATAATGTTCATAAATGTCTGGTAAACTAGTTTGCTAAAATATTAAACGTACTTAGATGTGTAAAGAATATTTGGGTTTTGGAAATAAATTTTTAATAAACTTTTGGTAGAATAAACTCAGTAGAAATCCCGTATTTATAGATTAAGTTGTTAGTTGCATGGAATTTTTAATTTGTACAAACTGACTGCAAAACGAAGGTACAATAAATGAAATATTTGTTAATACAAAGGTTCATTCATCTTCACTGCTTGCATTGACTGAAAAAAAATATTTTATGTAACATGTATACAGTCCAGAATTTTTAATTTTATAACATTTAAACTTAATTAATTTCCGTGCCATCATTGAGAACTCATTAATCTAACCTTGAACTCCTCATTCTTTTCTACTGAATCTACAAATTAAACCTTTCATGTAAATTTACCAGAAATCCTATTTAATTGTGCTGAAAAATGAAAGATTACTGAAAAGTTACAGTAGAACTATAAAATGACCTTTGATAGAAAGTTAATACATCAACATTGATTTGAAAAATTGTCTTTATTTATATTATATATATAATATACATGGATATCGTACAAGAATTATGCTCCAACAAATATGAGGCAATATTTTACAAATTGCTGCTCCTGCTTTCAAGATAAAATCGTCAGCATACCACTTTTCTGCAAGTGTTGTAACTGATAAAACTCATAAGTGGGAAATTTTTTATCGATTTTCTTTGAAAATCGCTTATAAGGAATTAAATCATACATCATACGTTAATGATTTTGTCCTATTTAAAAAAAAATTTCACAAATTATATCATTTCCTCCCTGTATTCCAGTTTCTTCCATGCATTAAATTTCTGTCAAATGGCTTTCCAAGCTCTGTGCAGTATTAAAATATAGTAAATGACATGCATGGAACCCTAATTCATAATTTGAAGATCTTATGAGAAGAAAATACTACAATAATTAAACTGAAGGAGAAGGAAAAACTTTTAGCATTGTTTCAGAAGCCACTCTCGATAAAAAAATAGTTTCTGTTTCTTGCCTAGTCAAGCAAAAGACGAGCAGTGAGTATCATATATAGCACACAATCGTAAACAAGGTTTTTAACAAAGGTCATTCAACGACATAATTTTGTCTTGATTAGTGTCGTTTAGTATGGAATAATTCGAATGTTTGAAGAGTAGCAACGCAAGTTGAAAATTTAATAGAAGGACATTATTAACTCTGATCCATTACTTTTCTTGTGTAAGCGAAAAACATGAAGAATATACAACAAAAAATAACCATATTTAGATGTTCGTGTCATGCCAACTGTAATTAATATTAACACTGCGTTTAGAAACTGCTCACATCAACAGCATTTCGCATCTAAGCTCTATCATGACAACATCAGTAGGCAAGCTCAAGGAATCCGAAAACTATAGAACTCACCATTTATTATTTCCTTTATTCGAAG
>VCRD01000177.1:54107-96450 GCA_006783055.1 Trinorchestia longiramus
GGGGTCCTGAAGGTGCGTAAGTTAGTGTAGTCTGGAAGAATTGGACGTCTACACGGCCTGTGCTGCAGATAGTGTGTGAGTGTATATATATATACATACGGTCTACACGGGCAGATAAAAGTGCGCAACACATACACACTATATATTCATCAGCTTGTTAAGACACGCACATGCATGAGCTTCTCTAGCAGACGTTTTCGACAAATGAATGGCTCCACTATTCATGTTCAGAACCCAGTTCGCAATGCGCGATGTAAAAGTAGGATGTAAGACTCTGCTTTGAGAAAAATACGAACAGACGCTCGATCTCATTTATTCACACGGCATCGGTACCATATTTTCTCCACAGCATTTAGAAGCAAATAGAAGGCCGAAGTGAGCATTATTTGACACTGAAGACATGGTATCTTGTTCTAAGAAAAATAATAGGGACCTGAAGAGTAAGGCTTCAGGAAATAAATTGTTGTAATTATACAGTGAGTAAATACTTGCCCTCAAACATTTGAAATTAATTTAGAGGCTTTGTACAGTTAAGCATTTGAAAGAAATTCCTTGTGGAGTAACATTAAGATCTAACAATAAAGACATTCGCATGATTAACTAGTTGTCTTTTTCTTGAAGACATTTGCGTTTCTTAAAAATTTAACCGATTCGTTTCATATAATTTTTGATTAAAAATTGAAACATGTTTTTATAGCTTACAAGATATTTGTTGAGAAAAAGTTTCATGAATAAATGATATACTTTGTACGAAGACAGATTCAAAATGATAAGGTCAATGTGTGCATTAATAATAGTTATATTTTCTTGCTCATAATTGTTATCAAAATAAATGAAAACAAATTACAACATTCAAACTTCCATATGTAACCACATTGGTATTATTTTTAATCTCTCCATGAATTTATGGCGATTGATGATTTGAAAGGAATTAAAGTTGGAGCCATATTGAAACAATGAATGGTAACAGAGGAATTCTTCACAAATAATTCCATTACTTTACCAAATGCCGCCCAATTTTTTTGAAAATTTCACATACCGACGTTTCATGATTACTAAAGCCATTAATCAATACTATTACATTCAATTATTAATTGCTCTGACACTTAATTCATGAATACTTTGACATTTAATTCATAAATACTGTCTCATTCAATTCATTAATACCTAACCATATAAACAATGTCAAAACTTAAAAAAATTCAGTGATTTTTTTTGCAAAATCTTTCATCGTTTCTGCATTATCCATGCCGTTCGAAATAAAGATATTACCAATCATATATCAGAAAATAAAAACATGCGAGTTCTCATATGTTGACGTAATAATGAATCCTTCTTAATTAATCCCCAGTGAACAAGAACGTGGACAAAGATGCTTGACTGCATTGTGCAGACCAAATTAAAATTTTAGTAAAAGTGGTAATTTAGGAACCGGTCACCGAGTTATATAGGGTTGGAGTGAAACCACACGATGCTGTACAGACTAGTTTTGCCAGTACCGTTCTGCTCTGAACGAATGCATGTGGTCAAGTCCGTGGAAAAACCCATAAATCAGTAAAATTTGTGCATTAATAATATTTTCTACGCAAATGAAATCTGTGTTGAGCTGATGGGAAAAGAAGTTGTCTCAGTCATGTGGAAACAGTACCATTCTGCTATGAATGAATGCATGTGGTAAAATCTGTGGGAAAACCCATAAATCAGTAAAACCTGTGCGTAAGTTCCATTTTTATAGGCAAATGAAAATCTGCATTGAACTGATGAGGAAAAAAGAGGCTTGCTTTGTTCACAAAATTTACTAAATTGGTTACTGTGCAAACGAGCGAAATGTTCTTTTTCATAAACCAGAATTTGGTTCGACTCACTGATAGGATTTTTTTCTTTTAATGCTGGTAGTTCTAAACGACTAAAAAAATTGGCTCGTCTGATAACATAAAGAGGTCACAAGAACATATGAAAACTAATGAGAAAATTTTTAACTTTAGTTTTTTTGTATCAATAATCATATGACGCTCAAAAATCGGCCTGCAAAATGATGCATCAGGAACCAAATAATGCAATCTTTTACATTTATTTTCAGCATTTTAAATTTGTATAATGACAAAGAACTAGAAGCAAGATGTTGTCACTATTTCTGTGCCGGAATGTGACACGCTTGTACTTTGAATAAAAAAAACTATAAACATGGTTCCCATTATTGCTTCAGTCGATGATTAATTTAATTTTTAAATGTTCGTATGGAAGTTTTATGCTGAAGCTTTCACTGTGATTCATCATTGATGCTGTGTTAATTAATGTTGACTTCAAATTGCAATGAAATTTATATCACTGGTGCTCACTCATCTGAGATTCGGAGAAAGTATTTCAGCTGAAGAATGATTGCAAAATAAACAGAGAGTACTAACAACCAAGAAAAGTCATTTCTTAGGATTGACGCTCAATTTAAAAAAAATCATCAAAAATTTCATGGAAGTTTCCTGGATCATAGGTAAAAAACGTAAAAAATTCCACGGATCTTCTCATTCAAAGTTTACCAACAAGAATTCATGAATGGGATCAAATTTTTGAAGTTAATTTCAACAACAATTCTAAAATATTCTTTTTGAAGTTGAATTTGTTAGAATCTGAATTACAAAATTTGTATCATGAGTTGAAAAGTTTACTTTAAGAATTTTATTGCTTATGACATATCTACTTGTGTCGATTTAAAGATTTGTCAATAAATTGATGTCAGTGATATATGAAACGTTACCAGCGCTCCATGCATTAGGGAAATAAAAAAATACTTCACCTAAGTGTGAGCCATTAAAATCTGTGGAATTTAAGGGTGTGACATCTAAATGTGCATCATCTAAGTGTGTAAAATACCAGTTTTGTTAGTATACCAGTTTTACAAGCACTCCAGTTTGTCTAGGATTCCAGTTTGTGTAGGATTCCAGTTTGTCTAGGATTCCAGTTTGTGTAAGATTCCAGTTTGTCTAGGATTCCAGTTTGTCTAAGATTTCAGTTTGCCTAGTATTCTAGTTAACCTAATATTCCAGTTTGCTTAGTATTCCATTTTGCCTAGTTTTCAAGTTTGCCTAGTTTTCCAGTTTACCTAGTGTTCCAGTTCATCTAGTTTTCCAGTTTGCTTAATATTCTTCTTTGCCTAGTATTTCAGTTTGTCCAGTTTTCCAGTTTGCTTAGTATTCCACCTAACCTAATTTTTCAGTTTGCTTAGTATTTGAGTTTGCCTAGGATTCCAGTTTGCTTAGTGTTCCAGTTAACCTAATATTCCAGTTTGCTTAGTATTCCAGCTTGCCTAGTGTTCTAGTTTCACCTAGTATTCCAGTTTCCCTAGTGTTCTAGGTTCACCTAGTATTCCAGCTTGCCTAGTGTTCTAGTTTCACCTAGTACTCCAGTTTGCCTAGTGTTTGAGGCTCGCCAATATTGCAGTCCTTGTAGAGTGGGACGCAGTTCGCTGCTTCAAGCAGTCAGCATTTCCCTTTAGTTTTATGGTGAGAGCAACACTGAAGCGCTTCATCTACATTTGTGGTGGGATGGCTAAGCGCTGTATTGAGCCTATTCCTTATCAGACCTCAACATCATCGTGTCAGGAGGTCCTTTTCATATCAGAAAGTAAGGCGGTTCCTGTATACGCTCAGGAAGAACATTCAAATCTACCGTGCAAAAAAAACGCTCACATCAGCTGTGGTTGTACGACTGATTTGCGTTGGGGTGAATTGCTAGTACTTTAAGTATCACGGATACCGGGTCAAAGAGGTAAATACTTGCATATGGGTTCCACCTAGTAGGTTTATGCTCGACTTAATTTTAGAATGGCCACTAAATCAATGGAAACTCAAGGGTGGCCGTAATAATGAAATGCTTTTAAATGAGATGAGAGTCGTGTTATAATTTATGCATAGTTTATATGAATCAAAGTACGAGTAATTCCTAGTGGCCTTTTCACGGCGTTAATAATTTTTCCATCTTCTTTGATGGTAAATTAAAACATAGAGAATTTCATATCCTTGTTAAAATAGGAGCTTTTGTGGTATTCAATATATTGTAATTCCTATTCGTTCAAAAATCAGTTTTGTTGTTATGTAAGGATCGAGGATCAGAAATAATTCTCAGGCTGTAAAACAGAATTCCTCTATTTCAAGTTGTAAAATCAGAAAAATAATATTAATTCATTCAAGTCATTTTTTCTGTAGCGTCATATTATTAATTCTAAAATTTTGAAACTTGTTTGCGAATAATTTATATTGTGTTCGAATTATTATAAGGAATTACTGCGTTTTGATTGCTGAGGAGTGCTGGAGAAACGAAGTGGATGACAACTTTCTTCTTGTCTGACTTAAATGTTCAATATTATTAGGAAAAATGGGAAATTATCGTCTATGTTACTTAAAATAAAATTAATACAGGGGATTGTACGAATGAAGCATTTGGTTATTGTTCTTCTGTTGTTTTTCTAACTCGTATAGATGAAATAATTACATCGAAAATAAAGTATGTCTCCACCTAAAATGTTGAAAATTTTGAATTTTCTTGTACTTCCTAGAACTAGTTCTCACTCTAGTATTAAATTTTATGAGTTTAAAATACCAATTTTTACTGTGTTTCATAAATTTTCCATGCAGAATGAAAATGAATTAATTTGAGCCTATTAGTAAATTGACATTATTTTAGTTCAGTATCGGCTTTAAGAAGTCATCAACTCAGTGTTAGAAATATTTTAATTTTAATAAATTTTCATTTCAACTGTTGTTCTATAAGTTTTAATACGCAATACGTTTTTTATGAAATTTTTACAATACCAGTATAAATGCAATGAATGCAAGAACGTTAATTATTTAGCTTATTTACTTAATAGAATACTTTGCTTGATAATAAAGGAGAAATGTGTCCGCAATTCATAAAGCGTTTAGAGGAAAACATTTTTTATACACTCAAGATATTTCTCGTTTTCTTTTATTTGTTGAATAATTATAAGTAAACATTTACGTTTCAAACACTTTTTAATTTTATTTCTTCAAGTGAAATTTAGACAAAACTCAGCTTCTCCCACGCGCTTCAATAGCCAGGTTAAAGTACACTTATCTTTAAATAAATGAATGTATTATAATTTAAGTAAAAATTATTTCAATACAAAAATTGTAAGCACTTCAAGTGTCTCAGATTTGGATTTCTTCACGGGAGTCGCATCATAAAACATGTCCATCTTTCATTCAAATTATTTTCCACGGTGACATGAAGATTGTGTAAATATTTATTTACCGAAACAATTGGAATGATATTTTCTTATCAGTAAATAATTTATTGAGTTTAAAAATCTTTAGCAATATTTCATTATTGCATCAAGTAAAAAATAATAGTGTGCAGTGTATAATAATTCATCCCTGACGTCAATTAAGAATATCAATAGTCAGTTAAATTCGGCAATATTTATTACTATAGCATACAAAAAGCAGTAATCTGAAGTCTATCATCCATATTATCGGCTTAATTGCTAGACATTTAAGAATTTATTCAATCCTCTTGTGATGAATTGAACTTGAGGGAATCAGAATATGACATCAATTCTATTTGTTAAATTCAACTTATGAGAGAATGTATGAATTTCTATAATCGTTTAGTCACCTACTAGTTCACGATGAAATATTTTTACAATTCATCGTATCAATTAAGACTCTTTTAAATTCATCTGTGAATGTATGATGCTGAAGCTGAAGCAGAAAATTTATTTTCGTTAAAATTATTACGTGGAAGTCATTTTAGGAATGATATTGTTGTCATGTTCAATTTATGCTCTTGATATTTTTTGACCCATGAATCGTAATATTTTGTAAACTGAATGAGGTATTACGATGACAAGCCTAATGCAATGTTACTTTCACTTTTTGTTCATCTATTGATTCATAAGTTTCACTGGTAGCAATAACAGAACAAAAATGACGTTGTTATATTTATGACTGCAGTTTTATTTTACCTACCAGCAATTTGCTCGTACTTTAGAAACTTATAGGAATAAATTATGGATGGTTTATCGCATACCAAAAATTGAAAGCAAATGAAAATTTTCCCACCAGGTTCATCAATCATTTCTAGAACGAACTGCACTTGCATGGAGGCTCATTTCTGTTAAATTCGGGTTAGGGAACGAAATGGGAAGCATACTGAAAGAATAATAAATATTTTCTGCGTAGTCATAAAGAAATTTTTCCATTTTTTCTTGGAGGTTTGGGCGAGGGATCGTAGGAATGGTGCATCGCAGAGGTGGAGAAGGAGGGTGTAGCTCCTTCCCTGAAGTGTCATTTTGTATCTTCTGCTTGGATCAGCCTCGAAGGTTAGGGGACGAGGGGCAAAGGGAGTGCAATGGTCATGAAGGCAAAAAACTTTTCTGTCTTATCTTGAGGATTTTACTGTGTCACATCAGGCTGAAGAAAGGCAAAATCGTTCCAGATCGTCGTGGACGATGCACGCCATGAAAAAAGCATGCTTGATATTCTCAGTTCACAGGAGTGCTTAAGTTGCTTGCCTGCGAATTCAGGGCTCAAATTCAAGAGTAGAATGAAGGTGTTCATCCAGTTATCAATGCATTCATAACAGGAATAGAGAGTTGAAATGAGCGAAAACAAATTCACAATTCAAACGATATGAAATACTTTGAATATTTCATTTTACCACCTATCAGGTATATTTAACATTGGTTTGATTATTTCAGATGTTATTACCCGAAGAGTTAGGATATTTTATTACATTGATTTCCTAAGACTTGGTTCCTTGTGAGATATTTTTTTAAAAATGCAACTAAATTATTGGTTTGTACGGTTTTTATTTTTAAATTAATTTCAAATTGTGTTGAACTGGAAGCACTGATCGATGGCACAGCATGACTCTTGTCGTACCGTGAATCATGAAAATCTTGAATTTTTCTCATGTAAATTGTTGGATATTTTGTGACCTCTGAGTGAACAACGTCATTAATCAATCATCAATATTAGTGAATTTCGAGTTTTGCTTCTAGTTATCTTCAGTTACTTGATTTTGAATCGAAACATGGTTACTCATACCTTGAAATTGAAGGTAATTTTTGCTCGGTTGATCGCTATACAGATGCACATGAGTCATAAATTCAGCAAAAGCATGAATTAAGTTTATTCGTGCTTGAACTGATTTTTTACTATACTAAGTAATATCTTTCTTAAGAATAGCTCATGTCAGTACTATTATATTAAAATGTACTGGTAAATGTTCTAAACATCGGTAGCTGAGTGCCTTCGTGGTATGGAAGCTAAATATTGTTCGTTAGATTTTAGAGCAGAACAGCACCAAGAAGCTTCTTCACACGTAGCCTTTAGCCTTCTTATTGCCCTGGTATTGCTATCAACAGAGAAGGTACTTGCGTCTTTGTTAGAGCTATAATAGCATGCCGTACGAGCGAAATAACTTATAAGTAAGCTAAGATTTATCTATCCTTACAGCGTGTACCCTTCATGGAGGTGAGATTTACGATCTGGAGCCGGCACACGACGCTCTTCTTACCTTTTTCGGAACGCCTAATACAGCCATCATCGTTCGCTCTACGTAGACTCAGGTAATTACTCAATGAACCTCTGCATTCTTCTGAGGAGCGTGAATCTTACTTGGTTAGAGAAAATCAACAACACTCTAGGATACTTGGCTCAAGAAAAGTTCCACTTTTTGCTTAACAGTTTGCGCTCGAGCTCCATGGTATATAGCTAGCTCAACACTTCCAAGAAAAGTTCTACTTTCTGCGAAATATTTGCGTTCAAAATATTGTATTGAGCAACACTTTAACCTCGCCCCTTGTGTGAAAACTTCAGTGCGCGCTCTGAAAATACTTCATATATCATCTGAATATCAGTCTTTCATTTTTTCGATGTAAACATGTGTTTTCTAAAGTTAACATTAACTGAATCTAAATTCTTAATTTTTCTTTTAGAAATGAACACGTGCTCTCTAAGAAAACTCGCAGATTTTAAGGTATATCAAGATTTCACTATGTGCAAGTTCGTGTTATGGGAACGTCATAAACATTCATTGAAGATACCATGATTACCCATTTAATTCTTTCATAATTTGTTTCTAATTCTGTTGCTGAAAATCAGCGCAATTAAGAGAACAAATGTGTCGACTGGTTTTAAAGTCAAGTAACCGATATTTTCGTAGACGACTAGTTTTTGAATAGCAATACTGCTATACATAGAATATTTTTGTTGCTGATAAAACTGTTTGATTACGTTTCATAGCTATTATTTTCAGACAAAATCATAATTAACCTCACAACGCATTTACATTGTTTTCCTATTTACGAAAGATGAAGAATTAAAGTGCTAAGACAATATCGTTTATTCTCTAAAGAGCTACTATGTAACACTGGAATTATTGTACCGTCAATCGACTTTGAACAGGAAATGCTTGAAATAAATTTTTCAGAGTCTGTGATGCTTTTCAATTTTGAAAACTCCCTAAGTTACTATTTTGTTTTAGTTTTGAAAGTCTAAGGAAAGTGAGAATTTCCAAAAATTTTTGGAAAAAAAGTTGTTCATCTGGCATTTGGTGCCGAATGAGTAGAATATAGTACTGTATTCTGTACCTAAAAACTGGTGTACCAAATCTACGATTTAATATGTAATCCAACCTTCGAAAGTCGAAAGATGTTTTTCAAACAACCTCTTTACAGTACAAATGCACATTCTCGATAATCATGATAAGTTTTTATAGCAAAACTTCACGAACTTTCAAGTTAAACCATCTTAAGATGAAATTAAAGTATTAGTGCAAATGCAGAAACGATTCGCAAATTAAATGCAAAAAGAGGCATAAACTTCACAGAGTACGCTTTCGCTTAAGTTTCAGCATGCATATACCAGCAAGCCTAGCAATACCTTTCCATAAATTGAGGACAGTGCCAAAATGAAGAGAAGCAAGCTATCCTAATGTTATTTTAATGTGAGGTTTTAAAGTTAGGTCGCGACCATCCACCTTCCTTGGCCATTACAAAGACGAGCGACTCTGGTATTGATCGTACTCTGCATCTGCCCTCCGTTGCTGGTCTCCTTCGACTCCACGCTCCCACTCCTCCACCAAACTGTCCCTGCTCGCCCTTCTTAGTGAGCTTTTCCTCCCTTCCACTCCACCTTCACTCGTCCTACCTCCACCATCTTCACTCCATTCTGCGCAATCCCTCTTACCTTGTTATTTTGGTCCCTCTCTTACGAGCCCGAAAGGATGAGTTATGTTTATTGCAAATTATGATTCTTTTCTATGTTTATCACCACCGTGCGGTTCATGTATTCTCTCCTATGATCTTCATTCCTGTTCCTTCCTCCATCGTGTCTTTCTTAACAAGGAAAAAATCGACTACCACTATCATTGGTTAATGTTTTATTGTTTTGTTCATTTTGCACTAAGATTGAAGGTTCACCCTCACCAAAGCACCTCGTCTCTTTCTTTTCTATTGAGGTTCGTTGCGTTGACACTAATGTTATTTTCCACACCTACGCGTAGCTTTTCCAGCACCTGTGACAAGTCTATCGTTCATGTGTTCTGTATTCCAAGTTCTACTCCTTTGCTTCCCTGAAACGAAATTCTTTACTGCCACGTTTTTCACACCATGACATATAATCTTGTCGTGATTGTTACACTTTTGTTCTTCCAAGCTTACAAAGTTATGGCGTTGTTCTTCAAAGCTCAAATGACGACTTTTCTCTACCCTGTAGCATGGATTTTCTGATTTAAGGAGAATATGAAGTGTATTCCGACTATACGCGTGATTTATCATCAAATTTTAATTTATATTTCATTGATAGTTAGATAATGGTAACATTCTAGTATTTTTAAGATATTTGAACCTACTTTGAGGCTGAATATTGCTGTGATTTGAGAATTTTTTGTACACCCCAGCGTGCCGGAATTGTTTTGCCTATATAAGAATTTCTACAGGATTTTGGTCATTAGTTCACATAAATAAATTGTTTGATTCCCACTTCTTCCTCTTCTCACCTCCTTCACCCATTAGTTATTTCTCTGAAATAGTAAATGTATTCATAACGTGATCAACATGTTAATTCAATTATGAATTCCAACATAAAAAGTAAATTCCATTATGAACGTACGTTTCAATCCTCAATAATTAATTTTACTTGAGAAAATTATTTAAACAATGAATTTATTATATCTCATTGCTTTCCATAGCTATGCGGCAAATATCTAACTGAACTGAATTTCAAGAATTTTTCCCAATATTTGGACGGTTCTCAGTAGACTTTGCGTAAGGGAACGAACTACTGAACGTACATTCAAGATGCATACCATGAGTTTGACTTTCAATGAAACTCTATCCCTTTGAAAATATGACATCATGAAATCTAAAACATATATGTACTCTTATTAAACATCATATTCTAAGAGAAGCTTTATGGAGCGCTGCAAGCAAAAGAAAGCCATACTCAGCTCCCTAAATTTTGGCAAAGGCTAAGAATTTCGCGCTTGCAGCTTCCAGTGACTACAATCATTCCTGCCAGAGTCCACTCGAAGAAAGCGCCAACACCTCTTTCCCTTTAAATATACATCCCCTGCTGCTCTCCAGCCTACTGTAAACCAAGCTTCCCGGACATCCAGCAACTCGGGAGCTCGTTTCCTTGTGCACTTTATGTATGTGTTCTGCTGAGACTGGGTCCTCCTCTCCCATGCTTTCAGTTCCTACAGACACAGTTTATAAGGGAGCTCTTGGAATATAGACGGTCGAGAAAGCTCAGAGACTGTACAGGGATTAGCTGGCCAATGCAAGTGCTCTTCGGACCCTGGCAAAAGCTGCTTCTCATTGCCAAACATTTGGTATTATATGAGTCTTAGAAAGGATTGAAAACACATTAAAGGGTTCAAATATTTATGAGATATGTGCATTCTTGTAAAGAAAATGAACACAGATTCGAATATGGAGTATGGAAGCGTTTGTAACAACATTGGCGAAAAATTTCGCTCAAATGTTCTTTATCGTAGATGGACTGTTCTGAAAGGAGAGCACCTTGTAGTTGAATTGTATCGGATATCGCAAATAAGAATTTAATTTCTGAATGAATCGAAATCTAATCAGAACTCAGACAATTTGAAAATGAGCTCAGCTTCAGGACTGTACCTTAATTATCATAGTTATTTTACTCAGTTATTTCCCCGATCTGAGTTTACACCTAAGAAAAATATGTGGGAATACTAAGTTCAAATTAAAATATATGAAGAGTCTAACATTGAAAGATAATTTTACATGACAATCGAAATGAGAGTTTCAATTCTTCGCACCTTGTTCATGATTAATTATCTGTTGAGGCTTTCTATGGATGGATTCGAAGCAATTTAAACGAATTTGAGAGTGCTGATTGGAGAAACTCTAAACTGTTCTTTATCTTCTATCAGGAGAATCTAACAAGCGTTCAAGTCATCCTTCTTATTTGAATTTAGTTTCCTGATAACATTAGTATATCGAGAAAGGAAAAAGACCTCGAAAAATGATATCATTATCTTTCAAAAAACTGTTGTAAGTGAGCGCGATATTTTGAAAATGACATCGGGGATGTTTACATTTCTTATACAGTCATGCTGTGAATATGTGCGTTCTAGACCAACATCCATATCCAATACCAAACTATCAGTGCACTTGAAGTAGCCTGTGCACGTCTGCAAGCTCACGGCTATTTGTCTTGACAGCTGTTGCGGCTGTGCAGCTGCTGTGCTGCGTTTCTCTGCCGATGTACTAACCTTGCTTGGTTTATAAGCTCAGACCTGGAAATGAATGTGGCACGTTCGCTGCCTTGTGTGTGTTCGTGCAGATCTACGAGAGTAATGAATGTACGAGGGTGTCTTGCTAAACTGTGCAAGCAGAACTGCAGCCATGCACTCGCAGCATGCGCAGCCTGCGTTTCTAGACTGAATTTCGTTCAGCTACGCTGTTCATGAACGCAGCAAGGGTGCGAAAATTCTCAAGCATTGTGATTCCTGGATTTTGGAAATACGTTTCGAGTTCATTGTCTCTGCCTTGCATGAATATCAGCTAAGATCAATTTCATCAGAAACGATAATGGTGAAATTATTTTCTGGAGGAAGTGATGAGCAGATTTGCAAGCAGCCTTTGTTTTCAGCCAAATTTGTGGAACTTATAAGATTTGTAATAATTCCCAGTGAACCCTGCAAAGGTTTCACACATTACAATTTTTTGCACTGGGAATCTGAAAATATTTGTTGGGTCTTAGTCTTAATAAACATCTCTTTTTACTAACGTTGGTCGCTGTCACTACTGCCATACTAACAGAGTTGGTTTCATTGATTTGCATGAAATGAAAATATGTAAGAGCAATGACTTCCATATTGAAATCGAATCTGGGAGATGTATTTTACGTGTAGCTACGTAATTGTCTTTCACATTCTTTGAATTCCACTCTTCTATCCTTTAAAAAAAATAAAAATATCATTAAAGTAATTAGAGTGTAAAGCAGAACTTATGTACTAGTACAGAAAGATAAAAAGAAATTTATTCCTCAATACGAGCTATTGACATTTATTATTTCGAAAGTTGATTCACCACTAGAAAAAAGTAGTCGATTCTGTTCCAATAAATATTATGTTTCAGCAGCTCTTGGACACCTACGTTATATGAGCAACGAAAGTACTAATTTTGAACTGGAGAGAAAATTCGTTAACTTTTCTCTAAAAATTTCTGTTTTTACCTCCAGCTCGCATGCTCGTCACTGGGCCAAGAGGTAGCATTATAGCCAGGACGGATGAAACACTATTCATCGCTCTCTGAGATCCTGCTAGATGTATTGTACATATATTCAGCAAGCTTGGTCATAATTCTTTGTTATGCGAATCCCCATCGTCGATGGAAATATTTCGTCCACCGATGCCATGCCATTGAGTTTTCTGATGAGAGATGTACTGTAAGTCGTATACGTCATCAGAGGTTGTATCTTAACCATAATTTTACTGTACTTTAGAACCAATATTTCAGGTGAAAGTGCATTTACCGTGATTTGGTTCTCAGTCTAGAAGATCTCAGGAATTACTGCAATGCTAGTAATTTGTACAGTGACAGTCTATAGATATATTGGAAACGTTAATACCTGCTGCACGAAGTAAGTGCCGTTCATTGTCCCTACTGACAAACATAGACACGAAACAGCGTGTTTTTGCAACCTGTTGTGTCTTGTCCATTTAGGGCGAAGCTCTACTCCTGCGTCTTTGCAGCCGGCTGGACATTGTCCAGCTGGTGTTAAAATGTTGTTGATTGTACCCGAATTGTGGTACAATCTTTCAGTGAGAAATATCTCGCTCGATTATTATCTACAAGATTCTCGAAACAATTATTTCAGTTCGGTACTGATGTGCTACGTTTCAAGTCAGGGATAAGTGTTATGTACATACATAGCCGAATCATATCCGTAGCAGTCCAAGATTTTGATTCATCAAGACTTGCTTAGTGACTCAGACGATTAGTTAGCCGTATAATCTACAGGGAAAAGAAGAGATGCTTTCGTTTGGCCTGCTACCAAAGTGTCCCCCGCTATTGTCCAAGAATTTCATGACTTGAATGCTGCTTACAGTTGGACGAGTTTACATCCTTAGCAGATGTTGAAAACATACGAAGTGCGACTGTACAATCTTCCTATCTTTTTGGATGCCTTAGTCGGGCATCCACGGCATCAATGAAATGATATTTTTTGTAGCAAACATTTTGGTTTTTCAGTACAACTTAAAAAACTTCTGACTTGGGTTTGAAGTTAGCAATTTCCTTATTTATTCGTGATGGCAAGTTTCTCCTTCATACCGATCGGCCGATTCGAACAATATCAATAATACACTGTTTTATCGGCGAACATAATTACCAATATAGCACAATGCAATTCATAAGAGTTGTTATAGTGCACAAGGCTAATCACTTACATTATGTGTTGTTTTTGTTGACTCGTTTTTTCTATCAGCTGCTCAGTGAACGAACATTGTGAGTATCGTACATCTATGATGCTTTGTTCAAGCGTCCAAGTATGACCCTTGTATTGAGGATGAAGTATGACCCTTATATTGAGGTCATAAATATCATGCAAAGTTCTGTATTTCACTCTGGTGTAAAATTTTTGAATCAGTAGGAGATAATTCACATCTTAAGGCCCCGTGTGCTTCATATTACTAATTGTAGATATTTATGAAGAAAAATATTTCAGTGCAATTTAATATCGTATGATGATTAACTAAGCATCCAGTTGTCAACTAATTTCATTCATCGTAAAATAAAGCCTCAATAATTTGTGTCATAGGAAACAAAAATTCTCATTAAATTACTACATTGAAGTACTCACTAAAGCATAGAGTCAAATAAATATTTTGATGTCTAATATGACTAAAAAAGGAGTGATACTCATTGATTTGCACAGTTTTAAGTCGAAATTATAAGATGATAGTCTATTTGTGTGGGAACAAAATTCAAGTTCAATTTCATGGGATTTTGCTACCTTGATTGAAAAACGCATGAGAAAATTAATGCTAAAAAAACGTCTACCTCTTATTTTACTTCTAACATAATGAATGCCGGCCCGACCACCCATGATAGGTATAATTGCTTCAACAACCATCGATTAAATGCCCAGCAATACATCAGTCTTAACAAAATGATCGTTTTTACGTTCATGCTCTCATTATATTGTGCCAAATCATAATAAGCGCATGCAAAGGAGTAGCAACAACTGACCCAAGTACTCATCTTAATCATAAGCTCGCCGTGCTATGTATACTTACCGTGGAAATTAAAGGATATCTTCGGTTTCATCATGTTGTAAAGAGCACTAGGTATTTTTCGAGCTAATAAATCTACAGGAAAAATACGTAAACATTTAGAAAGCATTAAAACAGAGAGCTTGAAACATTTTCAAGTTTCATTTCGTATATCTTTCCATTTTGTGCATATTTCTTTAACAGAACATGGTTTGCAACGAATATTGTCAGCCATCTTGCAACGTATAAGCGCTAAGTCGCTCTGCAGAGTCCCAGCTTACCTGCGCGGAGTAGCATGGAATCACGAAGATTTATTGCTCCTAATGGAAGTGAAAAACTGAACTACTATAGCATTACTATGATGAACGAGCGGCCGACCTCCATGGCATTCTCGTGCGCCATTTTGAACTTTTCTCTTTATGATCTGCATGTTATTTAAAGTATCAAGAGGCTTTATAGTTTCTAGTAATGAAGGTTCAGGCAATGAATTACAAAGGCCGCGCCAGCAGCACATTACCTCACTTTTTCATTTTATGAGCTAAATCACGCCCCACATCTCATTCCAAGTTGGATGTGTACTTTATGGCCAAAACATGGGTTAGAAAATTTTAGTCATAGAAGGAAAATAGTATTAGATGAGAGTTTAGATACGTAAAATTCAGTCTTGAAGCTCGTTCTCACGACGCAACTTTTATAAAAACTAAATTTGTTTCAATATGCCAGCTTTTCACATGATTTAAAGTAATTTTTAGCAAAATAAGAAAACTTACTCTACTTTTCTCGTTAGCTTAAAAACAATGCTTTATTTGTTATGAGGATGCTGAAGTGAAAGATGATAGTCGTAAAATTTACTGATACCCGAATGTTAGACTTAATTGAAAGCCGAAGACTGGATAAACAGAAAATTTACTCAAACTCATTTATGTGTTGCACCAGTAAAAGTATAATATTTATAATTTTAAAAGTCAAATTTCGAATTTGATAATTCAAATTTCTTGGTAAAATGAATATCTAGTAGATACTGCTCGCTCAATCAATATGTAATGGCCTCTGTAATTTTCTTGCGAGGACATGCAATTCACACCCCGTAATTTCTTTTCTTTATGATATGAAGCCTCTCATTGACATCAAGCTGATCAGTTACGAAAAAAAGTCTCTACAAATCGAGAAGTCATCCTAACTTCGATTTTAAAATACTGTTACCTTATATTGAGGTCTAAATTGTAGTTCTAATTTGTCATATTAAAGTTGAGCTTCAAAAGCGCACACGTGCAGGCTGTCTGAGATTTCTTTGTGCACTTAAATTATGCGTGCGATTTTTTCATTATACATAAAATGCAGAGGGTAAATTTGATCGAAAATGAAAACAGTGTTGAAAATGAAACCCTTTATCAATAGCGCCTGAGTCGTAGAACATTCCATTATTTGGAAAAATTGAATTTAAATGGCCTGGGAGACGGTGATTTAGGTAATTATTAACACAAAGAAAAATGTATTCAGGTACATTGTGCAGAACTATATTGAATAGATGCGTAAGTTGTTACAACAATAAGAGTAACTTTCTTGAAAATATTTTGCTGTTTATGTTGCAAAGTATATTCTGAGATCACTGGTAACTAGTGAAAAAACGAGTGGAAGTCGTATAATATTGTATGTATATTGCAATGAAGAAGTATGGTCAACTCAAATAAATTCGAATCTATCCATCACTATTTTTAAAACTTTACCTTTACAAAATGTGACGTACCTTTTATTTTATTTTAATTTCTCTAAGAACGGATTTTTTTACAGTATAATCACGCAGATAAAATTAAATTGTTAACGGTAATTGATAAATGAATGCTAATCATTCAAATTTTCACAGCCTTCCCTTTACCGGAAAGTGAGAAATTGCATATTACGGATTGTCTACCAAGCACACAGGTCATCAACTGTTCAGAGAGTGACGTGAGAAACTGTAACTTCATCGAGATATATGAAGTGAACTTTTTCTTGAACCAGTACATAGTATTGAGTCCTAAAATTTTACTTACCTCATTAAATTTTACTTCACAATGGATAAATGGGGAAAACACAGTGGATTAACGAGCTCTGCTGAAGACCTGCTTAAAATTACGCCTTAAAAATGTTCATAGTCAATACTGATCCGACAAACGCAGCACTCAATATAAATCTATTCTTTTTGAGCAAGGACACTCAGCAGAACATGCCAAAAACATGTAGAATTTATTCGACTCTTTAAAGAAGACAGTTTTCTTTTTTAAATTTTATTTAGTTTCATGTCAATTTATATTATAATGAATAAAAACTATCTTGTTCTGTTCGAATTTATGATTTTGCAAAAGGATTGTTTATGAACCATCTGAGTGTTGATTTCACGCAAATAAATCTTTCAAACCCGGTGCATGGATTGGACATAAAATCAATCGAGTGTTTGTGCATTAAAAAGAATGGGCTTCCAAGATAATATGCAATATAATAGACCACATATCATTCAAATTCTTGATAACATAATTTTGATCATTTTAAATGTCTTTAAATTTTTTGTTTTCCTGCACTTTTGTGATAAGAAGATAACAATTTTGTGTTATATTACTGTAACTTAATGGTACTGAACAATGCAATTTGTGCACTTAAAGATGTTACCCTTTTACTATTCCTTCACAGATTAAAAGCTTTTTGGTGGAACTAACAAACTTTTCGGTGAGAAATGTAATAATAGTCCCTCTTCTATTTTGCGTTCTATAGTGCTTGGGATGTCTTAACAAAGCACTAGTATCCACATTGTGACCAAATTCGCATTAGAAAACTGAACTCATTGCAACTCTGGTATTTTCGAATTGGAATTTTACAACGCTTCTGCAAGATGATCATGAGGAGGCCAAAAGCCAGGGTTTCATGCAGTCGTGCGTTTGGCGCAGTTTGTGGCCCCGATTTCCTCCATCTATCCCCAAAAGGGCAAAAAAGCCACGTTATTTGTACGAGGTCGAAAGCCCTCCGAAAATTGAGAGCCCATATAAAAAGTCGCTGCTCGCAAATACCACCGAACCAAGGAGAAAGTTTTGAAAATATATTTGCAGGTGATTTCTGCCTTTTCTCACTCTTCCCTGTAAACAGAAATTCTGCGAAAGAACATATCGTGGAGTCAAGTGTGCAGACGAAAACACTCAAAAAAGTGAATGGGTGTTATAAAAGATTTTCAGCTCTTCATTCAAAAAAGTTTTTTTTACATGAAAATCCAGTAATAAGAAAAATTTGTTTTTTCAATTTTTTCTCGTCTAAGCATTAAACCTGCAAAAGACTACCCTCGTACGTTTGGCTTAGGTAATGGAAAGCTTTTCTACACGTATTCAACAACTGCGGTCCCTGGAATCGAAAAGCAAATAACATCTATTTCAGCGTTGTCGCCCTAAAACGAAGAAGACATTTGTTTGGAATTAAGTGATTTTTGTGGGATATTCGGATCGTAGAAGTATGCGTAGAACGAAAAACTTTCAATGCTATAGAAAACTGAGTAGTTCTACGAACACAACATTGAATTTACTCACGGACGGTGTGGGGAATGTGCAGAAAATCGAAACGTTTTACAGAAAGGAACCTTAGTAGCTAATGTAAGGAAAAGAAAAGTTGTTTGCTCATGGTTGTGGCCTAAGAAGTGATCGAGTTTTCTGGTAAGAAGTGGACAAGCGATTTCTGAACTCGTAAAGTTTCTCGATCGTTTGTCAGCGCCAACTCTACGCTCTGGGAAGCAGCTTAATGGAAGTCTAGCAATAAATACGCAGTTTTAGTTTCCTGTAGCAGTTTTTTGGGGCTGTAGATCCTGAACGTGTGTTTGCGGCTGCAGGGAGAACGCGTGGGGGTGGGTGCAAGCAAAGAGATGGTGTTCTGCTAACTGCATGTGCTGATCTTAACAGCAAGTTCCTTCCTCTCTCAGCACCGAAGATACTGCTTTTCAATCAATCAAATTGGTAGAAAGATATGGAATTAGGGGCAGGCTAACAGTTTTACAACCGATTATGAATTAACTGCTATCTTTTTAATGATGTTCGAAAAATTACACGACCAAAATTAATCGTATCTCTTCTATGTATATGGGTATTTGTAGAAAGTCACTTTCGACAGTTAACACACAAGTTGGATAATTGTTGCAGTAATGAAAAGGGTTCGACCTGCAAAACAATTTACTGAAAAAAATCGATGCAGACTAATGAACTTTGTTCAGTCTTTTCAGAAAAGCAGTAGAAAATATTATTTACTTCATCAATAATTACTTTCAATATTATATCGAATAATATGCCATCAATATTTGTTTTGAGATCTACAATCTCTTTTAAAATAATAATATTTACTTAATTTGACGCGCCC
Source organism: Trinorchestia longiramus (assembly GCA_006783055.1). Lineage (NCBI taxonomy): Eukaryota > Metazoa > Arthropoda > Malacostraca > Amphipoda > Talitridae > Trinorchestia > Trinorchestia longiramus. Next base: position 73,248 of record VCRD01000177.1, read on the forward strand.
TCTTCCCTTTCAAGCAAGAATTTGAGGAGATCAAAAACAACGTTTTCCCACAGTAGATAAAGAATAATCATAGTTAAATTTGTATTGTTGATTTGTGAACTATACACGTACATGAAGACTGCCAGAGACCTATTATCTTAACCAAGAAACTTGGACCTATTCTTTTACCTGACTGCATCTTTACGTGGTTGCGGCACTGCGATATACTCGTCCACATTAAAACGCAAATGAAAGAGCGTGCAGGCGAGATCGAGATGGGCTACTAGTTGTGTAGGTCCTCAAGTTTCCATCAGGCAGGCCAGGCTGGCAAGCCAGTCAGGAGAGGCTCGTTAGGCTGTGAGTAATTAGGCCTCTTTACGTAACGATAAGGTGTTCAGGTGCAGGGGATCTGGCAAAGAAGGGTCCGATAACGTCCTTCAGCCGAAGAAGCCGACCTCGTAGACCATCCTTCGACACTGAGCGTGAATCTGCTTCAATATGTGTCCAAACTTCTAGCCCTGGCCTTCATTCTTTCATCAGGAGTCACCTAATGGACCCGGCCTGAGACTTATTTGAACCCGATTGATTTTTAGTGCTGTTTTTAAAACCGAACAAAAATACATTGATCAATTCATGTTATGAGCATTCATTTATAAACAGTTGTGACACTTTTACGGTTAAATGTCATAGGAACTTTTCAATGCAAAATTACTTTGCAGTATAATTAATAAGGTGACCGTCAACAACCCAGGGACACATTGAAATCATGTAGGAAAGTGAAGTTCTACAGAACTTCCAAACATTTGAACAGATGCTGACAAATTTAATCAATAAGAACAGACCACTTGTACCTGAACAGCAGGAAGTTGATGTAGCCCAACATAGTTTTGCATCCTGTCTCGTACATGGAAGGGATGTAGCGATCTCAAATGGTTGTGCTATTTAAACCGTTGAAAACAACTGGAGTCAAGTCTTTATGAGTGGAACCAAAGAATTAGGATAACATGAATTTGTCGTAGTATACTGAAGCATACACTTAAACTGTGTGCGCTATTCCTTTGCGATTATTACTATGTGTGTTTATAGACACTAATTTCAATAAAAAAATTCCCATTGCAACGGCTGTAAATTGTGATAATTTCACGACTTACACGCGCAGCTTTTCAACTTTATTTCATGACTTGCCACTTTAATTCCAATTCCAATTGGAAAGAACATTTGCAAAGAGTGACAAAGAAGCTACTTAATAGATATTCGTAAGGATAATTAATCGGTTGCGCAGAAATATAATACACCATGACTATTCTAACTGGACAAGTGTGATGTTGCAATTAGAGAGCCATGTTCAAGTTACGGAAAGAAATTGGTGAAGTAACTTAATTCCAAATTCTAAAGTCATGAACTTTGAAATAAGAAGCATTGATACTAATTGTTATCATTTATTTTTTAAATGATCACAAATAATACATTTAGTTAATTTAATTTGATAAATAGGCCATATTTATACTCAATTTGATAAAAAAATAAGTAATATGTCAATTTCTAGGAATTAATTACCTCAATACCTAGGTACGCTGCTACCAATGCCTATATCTAGTTTATCCAGAATTTGTATTTATTTTCTGTAGTTTTGTATATTTGCCTGGAGTACGTTATGCATATCTTAACAGTTTAAATACGTTTCAACATTGTAAACGCCACAAGTATAAGTTGGACAAATAACCTTTTTTAATCAACTGATATTTTCTCATAACATTGACAGGCCATTTTGGACCGCCAAAATTCTCGGGCATACAAACATGCTCGTAATGACGCTATTGTCATGTCAACTCAAATAAATTCTAGGCAGAGACGATACATATGTTTTCGAATTAATTCAAAGTGGTCGGACAGGGTGGAATTCGCCAAGAACATGTCTGTTTTGCTGGCAGCGGGCAGTAAATGTTTGAGTCCACTGGTGTTCTTTTCGTCACCTAAAAAGCATCGTAAATTTATGCACGCCGAAGTACACTTTTCTTAAAGTCTGGAGGTTGTTCCTGATTGGTATTCAAACGGTCGAGATCTTCATGAACTTATTTTACACGAATCATAGAAGCTTCGTTCGATCGGTTGACCTGTCTGACCTAAAATCCATTCTTTAGTGCTGATGGTCATTCATCTTGCGCACGTAACCATTGCAACTCATATTTCATCCTTTCCACCATCATTTTTTGGGGGGCAGTGCCGGAGCTGGAACGTATCAAGTAATTTTCCCGTATCGTGACTAGGGGTCGTTGCTACCTTGGTTTGGCTGGCTCTCAATTATTCAGATTATGGTTATTTTCAACATTAGCCTCAGCAACTCATCTCTGGCCTCCCTGGCTGACTCGCCCGTGCAAGCCCATTCCTTTCCTGACTCTGCCTTTCAGTCTTGAATTAGATGCGGCTAGAATCAATTGAATCGATGCTATTGATAAAATACTGACTGAGCCTCTTTGTGTGTTGCATTAAAAAGTGTCTCGAGGTGTATGGTGGACATGCAATTCATCGTGGAGTTATGTGTCCACTTATGCGCTTGTCCACTTCTGGGCCAAAAAAAAACACTCGCACACATGTTCGAAAAAAGGAGCGAACCCAAGCACCATGTCTTCACTTTTAAAAATGTATTAATGAAAACACAAAATCCTTTCAAAAAAATGAAAGATATTTTCTTGTTCAGGAAAAAGAAAAAGGCATTTTAGCACATTCTGAATTCATGAATATTGTTAATTACGTCTCTGCGAAACAGCACCCCAACGATTCAGGTATACATATGTCCACTGCAGCTGCGGCAGAGGGGACTTTGATATTGCAAAATACGGAGTTGCAATGGTAGGAACTCTGTCGTTCGCTGAAATGGAAGAATACACGTCTAGTATTTCGAAAGGTGGTCATTCGGACACGGCAGGGTCGTGTAGACCGTATGGGCAGAAAATGCATGTGGTCTGCCGCTGCATCCAAAAGCTGCCATGGGTCGCAAGATTTTTTTTAAGGAAAGTTCAGAAATTTTACCAGTTAACCACAAACCGGTTTGCGGGCTTACTTGATCTTCTTTGATGAAGTTATAACTGTAAATTTGGTATATTTTATTGCCTAACGAGCTTGACTTGTTTCGAGAATCTTGTTTCGCACCTGGATAAAAAATCAACTCAATTATCTATGAGGCTATGAATTAACGATTTTTTGTTTTATTGCGCTTTTGGCGCGGAGTCAAAATCAAAACAGGTTTCGATTGGTCGTTTTATAACATCCGCTTATGTACTTGAAGTATTGGGTCTCATTTAATAAACCAATTATTAGATGTTTTGTTAAATTGAAAGTCTTATTCCTGAAGTTGTTTTAAATGTGATTTTCGCTCGGGCTTACAAGCTTTTGCAGGTAAACAGTTACCACAGTAAACAGTTTTGCAGGTAAACAGTTTTCATGGCACCAACGTACATTAGGTAATTGATGAATCATTGAGATGCATTAGGAGGCATGAGAAAATGATTAAAATCTTCACTACGTATGAAAGATCATTCAGTAGAAACGTTATTTCCTTATTTGACAGTTTTAAAGATGATGCCAATCTTAGTGGATAAACTAGGAATATTATAATAATGCCAATCTTATAAAAAGTGACCATTAAAAATTTTCTCATCCACTCTCTAACACTTCTTCATCTTTCCAGGTGCTACTCATCGCAGAGAATATCCGGCCAGGATCTCCAACACCTGACATTAGCGGGGTTTCCTTTACAATGAATTTCTTCCCTTGGACGGATACCGCTGCCCCATCTAATGACTTAATTGTAAAGAATCTTGCGACTCCTTTAGGGAATGTCAGAGTCGAATGAAAGTTAGTGACAGAGGGCGAAGTAAATGATGTACCGTGGATTTGAATCACATGAAACTTATATGCTTACGACCAAAAATTGATGACAGACTAATATTCTGAAAGCCTGAAACGGATGGAACTAATACGAACAACGTCAGAAAGTAATGTGGAATTAAAATTGTGAAAGCCTGAAATTGATGGAACCAATATGAGTAGTATCATAAAGTGATGTGAAACTAATATTCTCAAAGCCGGAAACTGATGGAACCAATATGAGTAGTATGATAAAGTGATGTGAAACTAATATTCAGAAAGCCTGAAACTGATGGAACTAATACGAATAACATCGTAAAGTGATATGAAACTAATATTCTGTAAGCCTGAAACTCATAAAACTAATATGTCGGCATCAGAAAGTTGTGTGAAGCTCATATTTTGAAAGCTTGATACTCATGAAACTGATACTCCTCGTTTCAGAAGCCAGCGCAACTCATGTATCGTGAATATGATACTCATGAAACCGATGTCTATAGCATCACAAACCCGTACAATGTGATACTTTGAACGCTAAATTGACAAAACTGCCGTACGGAATGATTACAGTCAGAAATTTTTAGAAGGTAGAACTAGACTGTAACCTCCAATGATAATATACGAGTGAAACTTATTTTCCAGCCCATTTTTTCAAGAAGCTAAAATTAAGTCTCGAAAGAATAAATGGTCGAAATATAACGAATGAGATGTCGCACTACTCAACTATTTTAATCAGCTTAAATGCTACTTTGAAAGGACACTCTTCATATATTTACCATATTATCCTGCCCGAGAATTATTACTCTAATAACTTTACTCCGCCGTTTTTTTTAGTAAGTATTTATAAACATACTACCACACTTTTTTCATGAGTGCACAGTCCATGCATGTGTATGCACGCAGTTTATCACACACCCTGAAACCTTTTTTAAAGAAGCGGAACAACGTTCGTATATTTCCGTGCGCGGTATTCGAGTTTTTCCTTACGTTTGCGAGGTAGCGGATGGCTGGTGCGCTCTGTGACTGCTATACGACACCCGCGGAGCACTTTGTTAATTTCCCAGGAGTGTGCAGGATCCGTTCTTCTAACGAGCCTACCAAAAACATGCTATCTTGCCAAGACTCGCCAAGAACCACGATTAGTGCTCTCTACAAAATATAATACCTTGGAATGCACACAAAGTGTCGCTTTCGGTTGTGTCCAAGCCTTCCATTCGGAATCCTATGAAGAAAAATGCTATATATTTTCACAGAAGGACCTGAAATTTTTGGTGTGTATATCCTGTTCCAGAACACGTTGATAAAAATTGTTGGCTTGCAATTATGGTCGATCTTCATTTACAAATAACATCCGAAAAGACAAATCAATTTCCAATTAAAAGAAATAGAATTTGCTAATTCAAAAATTTCGAAAAAATTACTTTATTACGTTAGCAGAGGGTCATAAGTCTTTGCTAGCAAGTATACGTCGTGTTTGCTTCATTAGTCAGAAGCTAGCGAGCTGCAGTGTTCACAACACGAAGTTGTCCTCAGAAGAAGCATGTTGTGTTGATAAACATGCGTCCGTTCTTTCAACATCTGTTGTTTGGCCCCTGAGCTGGCAGTGATATTTGGAGGTTGGCGAACTGTTTCACGTTGAAATGAAGTGCAAGTTAAATATTGTAACATTCCGTACAACACATCTAAATGTGAATGCAACAGATATTTAGGAACATATACACTCGTGAATTTGTAATCGTCTATGAACGATGCAAGTTTTTTATTTTATACACTGTATTTGAATTCATTGAGTTTGTATACTAGTGCTGCATGTGAATAATCGAAAAACGTAAATAAAGTATGATTTAGAGACTAATACGTTTTCGAAGATTTGCATTAAGTTGTACATAGGTTGTTTGATTAGAAGTGACAGTATCTTGAAAACTGAAATGTTTTTTAAATTAGCTCTCCTTTCAATTTTTCATAATCCTAAAAAATTAAAGGGGACTGGTTCAAGAGTAAAGAACGATCTCAAACATTTGGGAATGTTGACTGTAAAGATTCCCACGAGTCATGCTTCAGCATAAATCAACTCTATATTATTTCTATAGCCCATTAAAGAAGAACTCTCTTCGCTGGAAGTCGAAGAAGTATATATTGGGTAGATAGAACGACCGTTATAACTAAGGAAATGACTGTTTTTAGGGAGCACAACCAGGATATGTGGACCAGGGTTATTAATGTAGGAAATTCTTTACGGAGTTGGTCACTGTGGAAACATTAACAACGCCGGTTGCTGCTAGTATTTCAACCAGCAGAATATATAGTCCTAGCAATAGACCATGAAATAGGGACCAATATTGCAGACTAATAAAGAGATGGCACTGGACACTGGAGCTCTGAATATTTTACGTTCATTTATCATTCTTTGACCCAGCAAGTTTTTATTTGTTCATTGCTAAGGCTCAACAATACCATGATATATACAAGATGTTAGCTAGTCACAATTTACAGAAATTGGAAAGAAAATGCCACAAAAAACGTAAACGTTTTCTACAGTCGAGTATCTTAAAAGTAGAGCAGGAAGTTATAAAGGATTTTACTATATATCATATTTTGTTGGACACATTTTGTAGAAACATTCGTGCACAGTTTTATACTAACATGCTTCTGGAATAAATACAATCAAACCTTGTTATTTTCACGATTATTTTTACATAATTTGCTTTTTGTAGAGTATTTTAGAACATTTTTTCATGATATTTAGTAGTGCTCCGTTAATATCATGATTTTCATTGACGTTCTTCCGCATACATAAATTTTTTGAATCGTAAATTAACACTTCAATTATGACAAATAAAGAGACTTAAAACAGAACCCGATACATAAATTTAGCTTGATTCTTCCAAGAAAATTAGTGAAATATATAAATAGAACTCAACTGAGTTATCTAACGGTGGCTTTCATTAGAATTTATTTCATATTTCAATATTTTCAGTGGGTGTTTTCGTATATCCAATGGCTTTGCAAGTTACTGAAGCGTGATGAAGGTCTGTGGATGAAACTTGCAGTCTCGGAACTGCAATCGACCCATACTTTGTTCAGTTATCCAAGCAAAGCAACATAACTTTCTGACTACCTCAGAAGCAAGCTCAATCGTAACATACGACTCTTTATGAGTTGAAAGCTAATGGCCTGTAACCTTCCCTCTAAAAGGTTTGCTATTTGCATTGAAGCACGCCGAGATTATGCAAGTATAACTCTCACGGGTGTTACATAACAGAGTATGGGAAAATTCTTACAAAGTTATGCATTTTGCCTTTTCAACAAAACATGCATCGGAATAAATCATTAATGACTTTGTCACTGAAAATTTTCGAACCCATATTTTTTCGTTACTTTTGTTAGCATATGTTTCGAATTGTGTTCTTTTATTTGTCCCATGCTGTCCATAGTTTAACCATCGTCTAGCTTTAACATTCTATCAGATTTCAGTAGCAGAGTTTTAACATGCTGCATTGTTCTTAAAAAACCAAAACAGGATGTAAAATATAACGACATATGGAAGAGACGAAAATTTCTTCCGGTTTCCAAAATTATCCACTTTGAGATTTTAATCTCTTTAATTATTGGGGAGATCACAATCCTAAAAAAAATAATCAATCATTTTATTATGAGAAACATTTAAGAAGAAATACTAGGCATTTACAGTTGTCTGAGATCATTGTCACAGAGCTAACAGTTGAGGTACAACTTAGTTGCACTCTACGCAACTTAGAAAACAAATAATAATAATAAATCTAATCAATAAAACCGATTTAATACTAACTAACAATGACTATAAATCAGAACTTTCTCGGACGAAACCTCAGTTAGAACGTTGTATATGAAATGAATTATGAATTAATGAACTAGAAAAATGAATTTTACGTCCCAAATTTAAATGAATTATTAGACAGGAAAGACTACTAAACGAACTGGAAATCAGGTTTTAAATCCTCAGGAGAGACTTCTCAAAACATAAAGTTTTCGTGGATTTCAAATTTAGAGATACGAAGAGACACGCTAAATGCCCCAAGAAATTATTCAATACCAAACGATTCATCATTCATCGTTTCAAAAATAAAAACCTTGAGTCATGGAAAGGGAAAATTCTCATGGACGTTTCGAGCTACAGAATGAAGAGAGTCTGTGTCATTAAAGTTTTGACATGGAGAAAAGGAATCCAAAATATCTTCAGAAATAAATTTCTGAAGGAGAATGTAAGCTAGCCCGAAAAATCCTGGTATGAAGTCTGAGACGAACTTACTGAAGCTTTATTTCATGTCCATCAGGAAGAAGTGCGTTAGAAAACAAGTTTATTAAGATTCACGCACCTTGTTGCACGGCAAGAGCTGGAGAATATTACATTGGGGACACACATTTCTTAGCTCTCAAGACCGTCTGTTATTAATGGAGGTCAGAAAAAATGCAAGCAAAAGCAAGTTTCTGCATCGCCTACGGCATATTCTCCCAGCCTGGATCTCCACTAGACAGGCCATCCATCACCCAAACGTTCCAGGGGCTCCCATTGGCCACCTGCAAACCAATCACGACCCGCCTCTCTTAGAACTATGGGGAGAATGCTCGTAAATTTTCCTGCCACCCTTTGCTTCACTTGCAAAATAATTTTGCCCTTACATCCTCCGTCATAATTAATTTTGGTGATAACGCACCGGCAAAACAGTGAAGAGAAAACGAAACGTGAACAGTAATCAGTCCAGTTTGAAAGTGGAAAAATAACCTACAATTTGCATCATTTCTCTTACGTATTGTGCTCGAGAATACAACTCGTGAGTTAACTTTCTAGCTAAATTCAACTGCGTTTTAGCTCGAGGACTCTAATTATGACAGACTGCAGAGTTGTACATAATTTTTCCTTGTAATCAAGGCCTATCATTCTCCTTGGATTGAAAGAACAGTGATTTTGAATGCAATGTGAAATACTGAGCTAGGAAGCGTTGAGGAATACATACCTGCTGACAGCAATGAGTTCAGCAAAGCAGTGTAGTTCATGCTTCGAAAAGCGTTCAGCAAATTAGTCTTCTGGAAGAACATATGAACGAATTAAGCACAGTGAACTCGGTCGGTAGATAATCACAGCTGGACGTATCTTTAGAATTATTTTCCGAGTATGTCACGATGGGCTAAAGATAATCGGACTGTGGTTTGATATACTCAGAACATTTATCCAAGAAAAAATTATGAGTGAGGGTCGATGTAGAAATTATAGTTGACATAATCCTATAAATATTGGGGAAGTGTTTTAAGGAAAGCATCGACTGTAAATTTAAAACAGTAGAACGTTGGTAAAGAAATTGCGGAAATTATTACTTCAAACAAGTGAGCCCCGGTGATTCTTGTGATATTAATTGGCTGCTGTGCAAACTCCATGTACTTCACTGAGCTAGATAGTAAATTTGAATAAAATATATTTTGCATGCTTCAACAAAGAGAACATTTTAAGCTCAACCCAGTCTGAGACATGAAACTTTGTACCCAAAAATTCCATGCAAATAAGAAGTAAGAATTCCAGTGGAATAAATGAAAAGAATAGAGATGTTTACTGCCATTATCCTTCGTAATTTGATAGTTGTATATTGTATACTATAAATCGACAAATGACAGTGAAAATCTCATCACTTTAGGACCAAGAAAGCAAAGCAAGACGGGATGCAAGACGGCCAAGGCACAAGGTACGGGGTAAGTATTTATCGACCACATGGAAGGGAGCCGTAGGCCTCAAGCGTGACAGAGCGGCCGTAGTGATACCAGCAATGACGTCCCAACATGAATGTGTCTTCTGACACAGAGGTCAAGAAAAACAATAACATATATCCATCGCGCCGTTCACTTGAATGATTCCGAAACGTAATCGTAGAGCGGAAATAATCAAAAAACTTTTGACTGTATTCGCTGCGTAAAATAATTTTGAAAATGAGGTAATAGAAGGAACGCAATAAACAATTGATTTTTTTACACATATTAAAAAATTTCCCGTACGGGATTGGGAAGGAAATAAGTTAATAAAGTAGTGTTACTGAATAAAAAGAAACATGATACATTGTGACATAGATATGTTGGTTTAACGATTTTATTGTAACAGTTCGGTAAATAAATATTCCAGTCGTATATTAAATTAAAAATGTCGGGATAACTATTTTGTTAGCTTTTTTATGTCGTCTAAGAATATAAATGGGTGAATGAATCAGGAATTGCAGACTTCTGCAAGCGAGTCAAAAATTTTCCCCTACATCATCTTAATTTATTAAACAGGTGAATCTATAAAAACAATCCGAGCGCAGTGAAGAAATATTTCACTTCTTAATATCAGAAGATGATACAGTAATAGTTACTCTAAACGAATTTAATCCAAATGTGATGCTAGACCGATTATACAACCCATGGACCAACGTTCAATAATAAAATTAAATTTTTTCTCGCTTCAAAAATTATAGCGACCGAGTATAACGCCGGCATCATCGAAAATATTTTAGGCATCCTGTGGATGATATAAAAGCTGACTGCAGCTGATGTTCTAATAAGAGTTCCTTGGATCGCTCGCCGGATGCCACTAATCATCATTATTTCACTCCCTTGTTCCTGTTCGACTGCATGGAAATTATCAAGCGATAACCCAATATTTCTAGCGATTTTATGCAATCTTAGAGTGGCTGCATATCTCATTCAAATGTAATCAATAACAAAGTGTTACGGACGAAAGGTTCATGTTTTTCATTGGAAATTATGGTTGGTTACGGAGACTTTTTTTTAAGCAACATACATTTTGCATTTCGATTAGGAAGACATAGCTCGTATTTACTCGCTGCATGGAACTGTAATCCAGTTGACTTGGCAAACGGAGTTTAGAACAATTAGAAGTTAAAAGTTGAAACCTAAATATGACTCATTTAACATAAGTGTTCTAATAAAAAAACACAGATAAAGCTATTATTTATCACAAGGCAGAGTCTTCCAACTGCGAAGTCGGCAAGGAGATCAATAAGCAAAAAACGCAAACCAAAATAGTATCCATTCAAAATCGACTGTGATGGTTAAATCAGGTATGTAACGATAATAATCCATTCAAAATCGTCTTTTTAATAGAAAACTAGGCTCAGATCATCCCTCAAACAGTCTTTCAACTGCAAAGTCTGAATAGCGAGTAAAAAGTTACAAGCTGAAACAAAAAATAATGTATTGAAATTCACTCCTGCAGTTTTTGAAACACACGTCCTTGTGTTGCATTTGTGATGGGAAACACATTTTTTACGCAATGGAGCATCTTTTTCCCGTCGTCAAATTTCGGGCTAAGCCTAGGAGTAGTCAAAGCATCACACACTGGCTTCCTAAGTCACACATAATCGTCACGTTCTCCTCGTATGTGGAATGGGAAAGTAGAGTTTGTAGCTGGAAGAGAGAGCATTAGAGCGAGATACGTTAAATCTGTCTCACAATTCCTTTGAGAAAAAGTGAAGACACTTGAACTTTCACCATGTTCCACTAAACCATAAAAAAGATTAAAATTCCTTGCTAATTCATCTTACATAGACTGTATATGTTGCAAATGTCAGAGAGTTGAGAATGGCGGTTTAGGTGTTGCATGTGTAGGGGAAAAGAAACTGAGACGTCATACTCCAAGTGCACGATGAAATCCATATTACATTTTCAAAACAATCAATCACCAGGATGGATAAACTAACACCTACTGTGTTTTATAACTTAGAAAAGTGTATGACTATCGACACAACTAATTTCCGTGAGAATTTAATCATTGTTTACTCATATTTTAAATTTCCCTTAAGCAAACTGATTCTGATGTATTATCGATTGCTATATCATCTAATAAGTAAGAAAAAATCTGATAATCCAAACGAATGAGCACTCACCTCTACTATTTTTTGTCTTTTCTCGACAACCTGTCGTACTGGTTCCTGGAGAAATGCATGGCTAATGGAAACCGGTTCCTCGTCTCGTATTGAAATAATGCATTAGACGCTGCTAATCAGGCTAATCGGAAAGCTAAAACTATAAACATACGAAGCAACTGATGTATTTCGTAGGCGAAAAAATAATGTAAAAAGCTGAAATCCTTAGGTCATCGTGAATTAGGAGTCGTCGAAAAGTTTTTGCATTTTCCTCGTATTCAAGCTCAGCCGAAGCTGAACCTTATAGATGATTAACTGACAGAGATTACTAGACTTGAAAAAATGAAAAAAGTTTCAATACGTAACAGAAAGAAAGAATTCATCTTTCAAATAAGTATCAATAATTTATCGCTAATATAAAACCATCTCAAGAGCTGAGTTCATCATCAGAAGTAACAAACTCACAAACTTACTTTTCCTTCTCAAAAACAAACACCAATCTCAACCGACATTGTGACTACACCTAAACATTCTAAAACCATTTCTGAATTTCATCGTGCAATCCTCTTGCGCATGGGATCGCCGGTCCACAATTCCCCCGTTAATTTTCTCTCCACCCAACCAAAATCATCCATCTCCTTGCACGGTCTTCAGAGAGAAATCAGCTCAAAATAGCCACGACCATACGTCAAGCTAACCTCCAATAAGTTCTCGTAAGTCATAGCAGGGTCTGTACTTCGGTGGTCGCTTCATTTGGCGGCTAGGATCATGTCGAGCTCCCAAAGAGATGGGCCGTGGGTTCGGTGATATCTCATTTAGGCCAGCCAGACTCTACGAGAGTGCGGGCAGTGTAGGCATCCCATAATTTTTGCTTGTCCGTGTGCAGCTGTATTTCAGAAAAGCCTAATTATATCTGATTTTTTCGTGGATTTGCCTTACGACTCCATTTGCACTTGAGATCATTTTTTCAGCATGATTAATTAGTCTTTAGATGTATTTTTTCTATGAACTTCAACGATTCGAGAATCATTCTATAACAAACTCAAGTAAATACAAACTATGTTCAAAATGTTTTAATTGGAAATTAAATACTAATAGTTAGGTATTTTGACATTGCTGGAAAAAATGTCAATCAAATTGTTAAATGCATTCAGCTCACGCTTTTATCTTATTGAAATATTTAAAGCTTTTGTAATTGAATTCTTAAAATCAGGATACGGAATGATGATTGTAGTTCGATAAGTGAATTAGGTGTTGCTTGCATAATCGAATAACAATCGCCTTTGTCATGTATAATATACTGTCATTAAAATCTTAATTTGTCGCTTATTCTTCAGAATATTTTCTGTAACTACATTTATTAAATTTTACAATGAAATATTCGAATTTTGTTTATCAGGAAAGCGAATGTAAAATTTAAAAACAATATATTTTGGGTGAAATTACTGCACTACAGCGAAAGTAATTTAACTCATACATCACAGTAACATTAAAACTCCAAGTTCCAAACGCAATGAATGCTAATTTTGTGAGTTGATGTTGATAGAAATTATGTTTCCAGTAACTAAAAAATAAATTATTCCTATTTATTTTCAAGAGAGGTAACAAATGAACAAGATTGCAAAATATGACAACGCTTCTGCCTTTTTGAATTTCGAAAATAATTATTCCACTAAATTAATACAGTTATTCTGATTCCTAATTTGGTTTCTAATTAGAAACTGACAAGACAGGCTGTCTATCAGCAGACAATATTGCCGAAGTAAATGAACGTCAGCATTCCAGCAAAAATGTGCATTCCCTACTCTTTTGTATCTTCAGTGTTTAATTCTTGGCTGCGCTAAATTTCACAGCCGTGGTTCTGCCTTCGTTGCAATATTATAGCCTCATATCGTAGCTGTATGGCCGCGTTTCCTTGTTGTGGGCTGGCCATGCAGTTCATATCTTGGACCTATACATTAACTCCAGTATACGAGTGCGCGCCAGGGAACGGTAGCTTCGATGCCGTTCCCAGCTCGCTGGGCTACACGACCTAGAATTTAGGTTGCGCCAACTGCAACTGTTTCCTCTTAATTGCTTTTTGATGTAGACGTGATTCAAGAAATGGTCTCTTCAGAGACACGTTTAATTTCAGCTCAATCGTTAATTATTTCCTCTATACGCACCTATGGAAGTGTTTTTTGTGGTTATGGATCATCAACGTGCCATAGAAAAGCTTGGAAATGTTGGTTTACACAATGTCAGTCGAAAAATGTTTTTGCAAGGTAATCATAAGTCTGTATCCTTGTTTATCAGTACTTTTCAAGATTGTCATTCATCACCTTAAAGCAACATATTTATCAAATCAATGGTCAAGATCTCACAACACTTCAGTCAGTTTAAACTCTAAATTTTTACAGGCCTAACCACTGAAACCTGGACTTCTAAGGCAGAGAATATGAGCCTAGATGAAGAGAATGACAATGCTGCATCCCTAACTAAGAAGAGGAACTATCACACGAATAAAAGTTGAATACATCTTACTCACCAATTGGGGTACAATTAACCCTATCTTCTCAAAACTGCATCAAACAGAAAAGTTACGTGATTTATGCTTGCTTAGCAAATTCTCCCTCAGGTCGGAAGCCGTTGATCCACATAAATTTTGATTTTGGTCGGAAACAGTTGGTGCAGAGGGAGAAATTCCAAAAATTTTACTCATGCATTATACTTTTAATGTTATACATTGTACTTTAAAAAGTACAAGAAACAGAGATAAGTAATTAATTTCCCGAATGTTTTCCAAACTGTGAGCCAACTGTTTCCAACCGAAGAGGGTATGAAGTTTCATCCAATAAATCTCATGAAGTCCAAGTGAAGTTAGAGCATCCGAAAGGTTACAAAACATTCCCTTGTTCATTAATTAAGTACTTGGAGACTAAATCAACCAGAAAATAAAATATATTTTCTGTACAAAGTAATTTATTGCTGTAAAATTGTAAGCAGCTTTTACGAACAAATTTAAACTGTTCTGAACGCGTTCGAGTGTATTATTTGCTAGTGCTTTTAAAGTCATAAAGAACTATCTCCTGTCATCAGTCAAGGCCTTGCCTGCGTATACCTATAATGAATGTCCAGGAGAGAACAAAACTCTTGTGCTTAACTTAGCTCAGCATATAACTCAATGAAGGGCAATCCTGCTACGGGATTAGCATACAATCAACTGCCTCAGTAAAAGTACGAGTTAGTTACCCAAGCTGGGTTCTAAAAGTAACATGGTCACAATTTGTAAAAACTATACGGCCCCTTCGAAAAATTTCATCATCAGCGGCAATAAAAACGAGGCATTAAAAGGTTTGCTTGGAAATCCACAACTTGGAATGAATGCTGCTTTCCAGATGTGAAGATTGAATACATGAAAACTTTAATTCATGTCTAACGCTTCTAAATCTTTTTTCTCTAATTCGTGACTAGTCCATGGTAACAAAATGTTCCAGAGCGATGGAACATTTAACTCACCTCCCAAAATGTTATCAAAACTATTTCAGCAAAGTGTAGGTTTTTTATCGCGTTCGAGGCTCGAGCCACATAAGCCAAAAAGAGAATTTCGCTTTTGCTATCGCCCCTTAAATTTCTACCCATTTTTTGTCTTTTTCTTTAAATTACGTCACAATATTGACCGCGCGAGCGACTCACAGACTTCATCTGGAATTTGATCTGACATCAATTGCAACTGCACAGGCAAACCATCAGCCAGTGCAAAAACAAGAGAGCAAAAACAATTCCACTCGTAAATTGCAGTGGCGACCAAATATATGTCTCCAAAAGAAGTTTCAATAACAACAGGGCCGAGCGAAAAACAATAGGACAGCGTAGAAAACAATGCCCCTACGGGGAGAAGAACGGGACACGTTCATTGCAGTCGGAGACTGGTTGATAGTTGCCACTCGTCTTCGGATAAACAATCCATACAAAGTTCTGAAATGAATTGCAAAAACCATGTGCACAGTCCTAAAAATTGTAAGGTCATGTTGTCCTTAAGAGTTGAGCTAAGTTGAAATGAGTTGTGTAACAAAACAGGTTGAGGTTATCTAATAATAACGTCCGTGTGGACTTGAGTAGGTATTTTTGAAAAATTTCAGACGAATTCCATGCGCTAGTAGTATAGTGATTGCTGTAAAATTGGGTAGGTATTAAAAATTGGAAAAGAGCGTATTTTTCCTTGGATGAGAAAAATCAAATACATTCAGATTTCAAACATTATGCAATGTACTCTTTTTATGAGAAACATCAGTTGTGTCATTTTTGCGTATCGTTCAACTCTTAGTTAATTAAAACATTATTTTATCTTAAATTTAGGTACAACTGTGAACCGGTCATTTCTTAAATTGTTCATTCGTGTCCAAATTACTATTTTACAAATCACAGCTTTCAGTTTCGAGATTTTCAGAGTCCTATTTCACAGGAGTCCGTAGTATGAAAGTGTCGTTACAATAATGTACATTATTTTACATTTCCAGTAATTCAACGTGACTTACGAGCTCGGTCTGCACAGAAAGAATCGTACAATGCGCGAACAAATATTTGGGAAAGTGAATTCTTTTTTATTCCATCCCAGCTTAGAGTTATAGCAGGAGCGGCCGTAAATTCCTGGAATTGCTTATTGCAATATATGCATGAGTTTGTATACGTAGAGGGTCGGCGAAATGAACGCTAGGGAGAAGTATTCCAGTTTCTCGCTTGTTCTCGTTTGGAAAGGGCTTCGAGTTACATGCCTAACCCAAGTTATTTAGTGAGGTTAATGCAGAAGTAACTGGAAACCAAATGTAACTCGAAATTGTTGCTAGCTCTGAATCCAATATTCGTAAGTAAATTATTTCTCGTAAGTTCCGCTACGAATAACAAATAGCTCTAATGTCTTCTGGTTCACAACCAGTGGATAAACTTGGTCCTCGACGCTATTAGATTTAGCTAGCGCAAAATGGAACTTACGACTACGGATAAAATTGGGTTTAGGAAGCGAAAAGATGGCTCAGCCTGCCTAATAGATCGAGCTGCAATTTAATTACGGCCATTCTTTTGACTTTATTTAAACATGCTCCCCTATTTTGTGAAGGGGTGGTGCTGCAGCTGATGCTACGGCACACAATTTATTGCATTGATGCGCTCAGCACCAGGCTCTGCATCATGTTTGGAATCTTTCAGGCTTCAGTTGCTTAAAAGTGAATACCATGAATGCCCACGGTCACTATCGGATGCATTTAACGTATTGAATAAAAAGAGAGGATGGACAATTATAGTACATCTTAAGCGATTATTTCTTGACGTTTCATTAGTGGTTAACTTATAAGCAATTCAAATACATTGTTTAGCGAACGAGTTTGCAGCTATGTAATTAAATAAAACAGAACTAAACGTTTTCGGTTGGTGTAATTATAACTCACTATTCGTTGGATAATGGGATAAATACCCAGGATTCAGAAGCACGTAATGCATTTGGAGTATTTGTCGTCATATATTGATCATATCACTTGCATATATTGTGTTGAATTTGGTCCCTTTGTGTTGATTTATAAGTAACAAAAAAAATTAAGCTAACTTTGTCGGACATTTCCCTATTTATGAGATTTATGGAGGGAAAAAATATTTCAAATTTGAATTTCTCAATCTCCTTAGATCATTTGTTGTTCTATGTTCTAAAATTTCCTTACAATTGTGTTATAAACAGAAACAACATCCTCGAATAAGCTTTGTTTTAAAATGTTTCACGTACTTAAAATTGTGATACCAAATCGAAATAGAGTGATGAACGGAGTCCAGCAGTATTTGTTACCTAGTATCGATAACTTAATTAAGATATTATGAATACTATTAACAAACTACACTTAACAATCTTGGTGGATTAACGAACATCAAATTAATAAATTCACAATTAACGAACAATCTATAATTTGCAGCCATACAACGGCAAATCTTTGTTGACGCAATTATTTTACTTCTTAACGTAACAGTTTAAATTTCAGCGTCCTTTCAAACGTGTTTCTTTTTCCATTGAAAAACGTCAGTAGTTAATTTATTTGAATAGATAAATTTTAGGGCGGAATGCAAACAATGCAACTGTTGGCCTCCAATCCTCCCGAGTCCCATAATTTTTTTTTCGAGCGCGCAGTGCCTGCATTGGCAACGATTGATAGAACTCTCTTAGTGGATCCACTGGTGCGAAAAATTTTCACCTAAATATGAATCTATTGCAACCACATTGTGCTTTAATGTATAATGAATGATGACGCATTAGTAAAAAGTAGTTTCTTATAAAAATCTTCCTCGAAATAAATATATCATGGAATTATTACTAATACAAGTTGATGTATTAAAAATCTTTGCTAGTCTTTTGGTAAATTGTGATAATGTTGCTTATCGTTGACTAGGTATGAAAAAATATCCAAGTAATCTTGCACTCGAAATGTACGCATAAACTTTTACAACAATTTACCGCAACGACACCAATCAATATTCAAATTTGACGAAGTTTTTAATTGTTTTTTTGCAAAATTTTCAGGCACCTCAATGGCTTAAATTCAAATCAGCAGGGTCAAACTTTGAAAAAATCGAATGCTTTTTGCATTTTTTTCGGTGATGCATTTCAGCAAAAATTTTTCCATGGCCATTTCCCAAAACTGAAGAGGGAAAAAATCCCATTTGGTTATTGACTGCGCTCTTGGTTGCTCAATTTGGAGCCATCTGTGGCTGCCATCGGTCTTGCGGTGCTCCAGACACCCCAAGGTTCTCTATTAGGACAGAGAACTAGGGGACCTGCCTCCGCCTCTGGCAAACTTAGGGCTAAGCTTACTTAGGTTACCACTATTGTGTACAAAAAGTTAGACTTTTTCTCCACTTCCAGTTCTGTGCCTAGAGCATATGTGTGAATGATTGTTACTGGCGTATCATTTTTATTCCACAGCAACTTAAAACTTACGCAATACGAGGTTTCCTTAATACATACGAAAAAGTGTCATAATGTTTCTTGGCTTAAAAAAGAAAACCTTTTATATTCTAATAGAGATTCAAACAGGATGTTCATGAAAAATGTATGCATTAGTATCAACGATACCTGCATCATGGTTTCAAAATCAATCAACAAAAATTATTAGTTTTGGAACTTTGATATCTTTCAGCGACTGAAAAAAATACGGTCTCTGACGTACTATGCATGCCATTCCCTTCAGGGTCATGAATTTATTATTCATGAATAAAGAATAACAACCAAGATATGTCCTGAGCGGGGAATTTAATTTAGAGATCTGGCCATGACTTATTCATTAAAGCTGTCGATGAATTACCGATATTAGGAAATACCTTCTTGCTTTTTGTACTAAAATGTGGCTAGTGAAGATGATGTTGATCTTTTACGAGCTGGCTTCACCATTTACCATATTAATTGATGACAGATGAGTGAAATTATTGATCAAAATCACCTGAGGTATGCTAAAGAAAGAACACGTCAAGGCTGAACTCATAGTCAATATTAATACTAGAAACACAAAAAACATTAATAATTATGCACGAGAATGAGCTAAAGTTTTACGACATGGCTCGGAAAAAGTTTCCTTCTAAACGCCGTCGTACAATCAGTTAATCCCCTATCAAACATACGTTAATCCCCTATCAAATATGACACAATGACATTATCTTGATTTTCTTTGCAATGAATAAGAAATTCAATGATTTTAAATGTTTTAATCGGCAATATGTCAAACTTAGGCCAGTCTTGCATCACTTTACGCAAAAATATCGCTTTGCTAGCTGTGACTTGCTAACTGAAAGTCGATTGTACAACTTTCACATGAAAATGACACAGGCTTTGGCCTCTTGAATATCGACTGTATGTAATTTATGTTCTTTGGTATTCCAGGTATCGACGGGAGTACTTTGCAACATGGATCGTCTCTGGGGGTGCTAGCCTTAGTCTCTTGGCCTGCCACAAAGACGACGTCTCCACAGCATTGCTGTAGTTATTACCATCTGTCACTTGAAAGTCCAAGGAAACGGCTCTCTAAATAACACCAATGGCCTGATGCAGAGGCCAAAAATCGTTCCGTCGATATTTACTCGGTATTTAGAAGCACTTTGTCAAGAAGGAGTACAGCAAGTTCGCATTGCTGCCAAAGCTTTCTTCTGTTTGCAAAACAGAAAAAGCAAATCTGCTAGATTAGCTGCTTGGACACTTCACAGCCATAGATACGCCAAGAAGACTACCCTCGCTTCTTCCATTGTGTAATTTACCCCTGCGATGAGAAGTCATATTTATCTAGTCTCTTCTGTACGTAAAGAAATTCATTTCAAACGTGCGTTGCTGTCCCTTTAGAAATGAACTATTAAGTTAATTTTACAAATTACCATACTCTAAATCGTAAATGCGTGAAGACCTGCTGAGTAATCAAAATACACATCCCATTCATGGAAATATAAGCACCAAATTGTTGCTCAAAATCTTGCCTCCAAACTCAAACATATCCAACAGAAATCGTACAGGGTTCGAACTAAATTAGCTTCTATTATTACGGTGCATTGGAGTTTTGATGCTCCTTCATATCAATATTGGATAAATAGCACAAAGCCACAATGAAACATTTTTACTAAAAGTTGACGTTTACTTTCAAAGAAATGTATTTTGATTCATTCATAAGAAAATATTACTATACGATGTGATAAATTAATTCTGTATTTAGGATAGAAACCACTGAAAAAAATTTGTTTGACACACTGTACATTATCCTCTTTTTTTATTAAAAAATTACCCACAGAGCAATAGACAACGTCGTAACCTCAGCCATACTTCTACAACTCTGATTTTCAAAGTTTTGCACGACTGACAGCAATTCTAAATGACAGAGTTTCCATTAATTGAAATCGTGACGGGTGAAACTGAAGCAAAGTCAGCTGTATCGATCCTTTCATTTTACCATGCTGTTGCCAAATCTGCGTTATGCAAGTCGTAAGACAGGCATGAAGCAACTTGCTGATTCACCATAGCTTTACGCACTGGAAAATGCAAGAATTTTAAATGGGCTTCAACTGAGAAAGGATCGATTTTTAACCGTGATTCAGGAATATGTTTGGTAGTAATGGTAGTAACAAAAGAAGGATGTATGTTTCGGAAGAGCTTCATGTTTTTGTAAGAAAGGTTGGTGGTTTGCAAAGGTTTGCTTACTACAACTAGAGTAGGATGTATGGATTGCAAAAAAGTTTCCTTGTTCGGTTGATGTTACTCGTATTATCGAGTTGATGAATTTACTGTAGCAGCTTTCGAAAGAAGTCAAAGGATAATAAAGTAAACTTATGAAAAATCATTTGATTATTACTTTCCAATAACATGTCCTCGAATACCATCCATTTTCCTAAGCATCGAATAACCTCCATTTATAATATTTTTCACTGACTAAAACCCGACGAACTCCTCAAGGAATCGTAAGTTTAGTTTCCGTAGAGCAAGAACTCCCACAAGAATTCTTGGACTCCCACCAATCCCTCGAGTCGCACAAGTCCAACCAAAATCCCGTGCGTCCCACAACTTCAATCCTCCCCGGAGGTCGCTTCTACCATTCCTTAGACCAGCGTTGCAGCACACTCGGAAAATGGAGCAGGAACAGAACCATAAATTAAGGAACTGCGCCCCACACACAACCACAGTTGCAAAGGGAAATGTTTAGCGAAGCTCTCTTAGTTATGTATGTCCGTTTATTGTACCGTTTTGCACTTCGTTTATTCTACCGTTTTGCACTTCGTTTGCTTTGCTGTTTTGCACTTCGTTTGCTCTACCGTTTTGTACTTCGTTTGCTCTAACGTTTTACACTTCGTTTACTCTACCGTTTTGCACTTCATTTGCTCCACAGCTTTGTAAATCGTTCATTCTACTGTTTTTCAATTCAAGTTATTCTTCTATTTCATTGCTCGTTTGTTGCACTCATTCACAATTCGTTAATATTACTCTCTCACAGTTCGTTTCCTCTACTGTTTATAAAATCCTGTGAGTGGAGCCCGTTATAAATTGTCTAGTTTTTGCTAACACAAATTAGGTCATGAAACAAAGTTAATTGAAGTCTTCCCTCAAAATTACACAGCCGAGAGGACGTTGTTAGTTGTACATTGGAATTTTTTTTAGTTCGAATTTCATTTCACTGAAGGAGGTGGAAGAAAACATACTGAAGAGTTATTTATCAGGTACTAATAAAGCTAAAAGTTGTCTCCTTTGTTAACAAAATAATGGATACCGTTTCGTGCATTTTGGATAAGTAATTCCTAACTACGTTCTGAAATCCTCTTTCAATCTGAGTAAATTTGCTTAAATTATTCTCAGTAACAAAAGTGGTACAGTGAAATGCTGAAACAACGACAGCTATTAAAAATGCATATCTGGTTTGCGAGACTATTCTGATTACCAGCGTTTTGGTTTGTTATGAAATAACAACTGGTAATGACAGAGACAAAAGATAATTTTTTTCATACTCGTCAGAAAGTCCCTCACTCCATCGAAACTGTGCGTGCGTAAATTAAATACCTGACTAATGTATTTATTTATCATTTCTTACCATGTACGGGGAATCATTCGAATTTCAAGCTCACAGTATTTGATTCGGAAGGAAGTTTGATCTGCAGATTAAATGCATTTCTAAAGAAGATGTAGCCCACCAAAACACAGTTTGTCCTGATATTGCTCTTTATTTCAATCGGTAAACTAAAACACTCAAACACATTTATTAGAAAAAAATATCGACCCTCGTACAGCGTGAACCCTAAACATAAAATTCATTTCCTAAGCAAAAATTTTAGCAACCTGAATTAAATAAAGGCCTTTCTAAAAATATTTCCTCGCATCACATCACAATAGTCTTCCAAGACTAAATTCTTTTTATTGCATGTGCGTTGTATTGTCATATGGCTATCGTCCTATTCAAAAAATCGGTTATTTTTTTGAGGAATTCGCTAGCAAGTTCCTACAAAATTCTTAGAACTGAAATAGCGCCACAAAAACTTGAGTTTAACAATATAGTACGAACTGAGGTGTGGTCCAGTTGTCTAGCTTTAGAAACAATAGCATAATTAGACATTAACAACAGGTTTACGTTTCATGTGTTTCCCTAGAGGACTCTAAGGTCCAAGAACTTGGTTCCGCTGAGACCTTGCAAGTTCAACTTACGTCCATGAGTTAATGCAGATCTTCTCGATTACAGGAGCATGCTAGCTAGTTTCCAACTTTAGAAACATTTGTTGGGAGTAGTCTTGATAATGAGATCTCTTCATTATTTTGAAAATCGGCTGGTGGTAGTGTCTGTGAGTTATAGTCTTAATTCGAAAAAGTTTTTACCCTACCAAAACTTGTGGAAGTGAATGAGTTTTCGATCCGTAAGCATTTTTTATCATTGCATGTACGGAATAACCAGTTCTCCCTTCTGCCATACCGGCCCTCAGTTCTGAGCCAAAAATACCTCGAG
>VCRD01000177.1:98159-127613 GCA_006783055.1 Trinorchestia longiramus
AAGATTTTCTGCGAATTATTCTTCATATGCAAACCCATAAGAGCGTACACGCAATGCATAAACTGAATGTACGCATGTTTCCTACAACTACCTGTATTTTGTGACGAATATTTTTACATTCGTCATAGGCCAAACTAAACTTGGATGGTGAATAAGAAAAACCTGTTGATAATGCGAGTGTTAGCAACATACATCCACAGTCATTTTAAGTCAAATTCAAATCACATTCACTGACAATTTAGTCTTCTTTACAAGACGGTCTCTTATAGACACGACTGATTTACAATGCGTTTCGCAAGAAATATTATGGGACACAGAAAATACGCGAAAACCAACGTGAATCGTCCTTTCTCCACCTGAATTCAACATTGCAGTTTTTCCTTTGGACTCTGCCAACAAAAGAGCTTGGGACAAACGGTTTCCCAGCGCGTCAATAAATCTTAGGAGTCTCACACAGAGGCGCATAGTGCATCATCCCCGTTGGATTCAACCTGTCGGGCAAATTTTATTAGGGGAGAGACTCATGTGCGAAGAGTTCCAGATGGTGTTCGTGCGATCCAGAAAAGGTGGAGGCCGGTGAGACAGTCTTATATCGTCGGATATGCAGGAGAGGATCCTGCTTTAGTGTGATGAAGAACGAGCTTTGCATGAAGCACAAGAAATATGAAATCCGGTTAGAGAAAGATGAAAGACGTAAATGGGATCCCTTGGAAACACCTTTCATAAAACTAAACTCGAACAAAATCTCTTGAATAAAAAAAATTAATACTCAAAAAACTGTAAGAAAAACGTTCAAAATTACTAGCATGCTCACGCCCGTCGCACGAAAGAATTACTGCTATTGTTGGATACGAATGCTATTTGCCAGAAAATAAATTGGCTAAAGTTGTGGTGTCTGACTTTTCATCTAAGAAGTTTCAGTCCTGGTAAATTTACCTTTGTTTAATAACAACGAACGGCTCTATTTAACTGTGCGTATGTCTGGCACAGCCTTTAAATTCCCCCAAAAAATAGGTCCGAGGGAGATAGAAAACTACCGTTCCTTTTATCTTGTCGGTTGAGTTTGAGGCTATATATTCGCCAAGTTAAATTGCTTCTCCCAACTCTGTATCAATCCCATTTACACATTCATTAAAACTTGGCTCGCTGTTCGAAGCTGAGGTTGTTGATGGGCTGGCTCGATCTACAGTTACAGGACAGAGAGGACTGTGCGTGATGGTGATATGGGCTGTTTTGCGCAGCTATCAAGGAAATGCATTATGCGTGACCTGCAAAGTGATAAACATTGAGGTTCTGTCCTTATATCACCTAAAAGTGATAAACATGTAAATAAATGAAAGCTAGTTCGAGAACTAAGGTGCTAACAGTAGATAAAAAGTTGTGGTGAAATATGCTAAAAAAGAAAGTTATCGAAGAAAAGTTACTTTCGTTGCCCCAATTTCTAGGAAAATTTTCTACTCGGGGCTAGTAATTAACGTAGGGAAATTACAACCCATAAACCATTTTTTTTAGACTGGTAACTAAAATTAGAGAGTGGGGCTACTCATACGCTTTGAATAATGTTGCAGTTTACGCACGTTTGTGATGGATTGGGTGATTTAGTCCAGACTGAAATTATAGACTTAGAGAACAAACAAAATATTGAAATTTAAGGTAGACGAAAGTATCCTTCAGCAACACAAAAAAGCTTGTATGGAATACGTCTCTTTCTTTTTAACAGCTGCCCCACCAGTCTAATATTTTGCAAGCGCATGTAGCAACGTCTTGGATGTACAAAAAGAGGTTAGGGTCAGAGAAAACCGCCTTCCAATTTCAGAATTTACTGCCAAAAAAATAATCGATACCTTGGAATTGGGGGACGGTAACGAATGGTTTGTCAATACAAGTGGTTCGGAGCTAGGCAGAATACTAATGGCCGAGGGGACGCGTTCGTACGCAGTGAGCAACGAGGCACATTTGCTGCGGCCGTTGCATCGAAAAATTGCAATGACAAATATTTTCTGCTAAATAATTCCACAATTTGCAGTTAATAGACCAGTTTTTAATTATTAGAATTGTTGCGTTGAATTAGAGTTAGATGGCTAGTGACAGTTTTTAAAAATAGATTTTAAATGTCAGAAACTCATTTTGCTAGTTTTCCAATGATTTTAATCCATAAAATGACGTTTGAGAATAGATTGTTAAACTATGTATCGAATTTGACCTGAATTTAAATTAAAAATGATAAATCAACAATAACAACTACGTACAGTGGTGTACGTTTTGAGAGAAAGAAGGTACCATCGGAACAAAAAAATATCACAATAAATACTCGAATAAAAACAGAGAGCGATTCTTAACTATCAGAAGGAAAGCAACGAGTTTGCCCAGCACAAGCCCTCTAATGTATGTCTTCATTTTTGCCTTTCTTCTGAGCGTCGTCGTAAATTTTTCGCTCACGAGTAAGTCTAATGTTTCCTTGAATTGTGTACATTTAATGAGGGCATAAACAAGAGGCTCGAGTCAACGAGGAGAAAAGATGCACAGGAAAAGTGCAAATACAGCAGCAGACTCTGCAAGATTTTTCTCGAAGCGTATTGTTCCAGGATAGTTATGGCGGCAGTTTGTAAGGCGGCCACCACATCTGTTTTCTGGTAGTTTGGTGCAGTTCGTTAAGCATGCACACGGGCATAAAAAACCCTACATTATGGAGTGCAAAAATTATGCGCTAAGCTTGAAGGAGTGTCTGCAAAAGAACCTGGATTTAAGAATATTCCTCGTTAATAAAACAAAATATCAACTTTTCACAATAACATCTCAAATTTACACACCATCTCCCACCATCTTCACTCCCAATGCAAAAAATGCTGGGAACAATGAATATATACACATACTGTGCAAGATCCTCCTGCATTTCTAATGCAGACGCAGCTTATGTAAGCTTTTGCAGTTCTTCTGTGGGGACTTCATCTCAATTATTTCTCTCCCTTAGAATATTATGAAGGCTCTGAGTAGAATTCCACCCGCCGAGGTGAATAATATATAGGAACTGTTTTTGCCCTTAGAATTATAGAGGCTCCGTTGTAAAATTCAACCCTATTTTACAAAACCATTTCACACCGTATATGAAATTTCAGTCACAAATTCTCGGCTATTGTTGGTAGCCGTTAGAACAGTCACTGGCAAATGTTTTTAACAGGATTTCTACAGCAAGCCATAGCGCCTCTGTCAGCAACACGCGCTTTATATTACGGCGAGCTGAACTTCTCTGAGTGCAAACCTAGACGACTTGGGAGCCAAATGTATTTTTGCAAAACGAGATAAAATCCTCAAAAAATGCACTGTTAAGTGCAACTTACAGAGAAAAATATAATCTCATAGTAGTATTAAAAACACTAGAATCATTCGAAATTAAACTTATATTCCTATTCATTTTCTACGTTTAATTTACATAATTGCTGCGTTACGCGTATAGTTGGTGTACACAGATCAGTTGTTATGTATTCCGAAGCACCGCGCGTTGACACAGAGCGAGTCCACCTGACATACAGTAGTTACTGTGACATTTAGTGCGTACAAATAATAAAATGTGCGTGCTTGTGCTCTATGCTCGTTGAGTTTATTCTTAAGCTATAGGGGTGTCAGTTGAACAGAGCAGAGCTTTTCTCAGCATTTTTTTCGGTTGTTTTTACACGCAAAAAAATTGTGATAATTTCACACAACTGAGCTACCACAGGTACAAAAGAGTAAGTATGTCTAAGCTTAAACATGAAGGAGCTCAGGTAACTTTTTTCAAATGAAAATGATTTGATGTATGAGGAAAGTCAAAATGCTATCACATTATTGCACCACCAGAAAACTCATTCTGTTCATTCTGAATAACATAGATACTGCTACATATTTTATTCCTAGTTCGATTCACGAGAAATGTTTCATCCCTTGTGGTAATCACTATAATTAAACAAGATTAAACTTTATTTGTACATCGTTCTTTGACATGCGTGACAGAGCAGGAGGGAATTGTGAACTACAGTCAACTCTGAGTAATCACAGGCTCTTCTGTTAGTTGTCAAATTTGAAAGAACTATGAACATTTAAAAAAAACGAGTCCAGTACCTCAAATGTGGGCTAAAAATAAGTTCCAGACAATATTTTCGAAATACGAAAAAAAATATAATTGTATAAAAATTGCTCTCGTTAATGAACTGAAAAATACTGTTAATTTCAGTACAGCCGTGAAAATACTATAGCTGGTGTAGAGATGTTTTACTCAATGCAAAAACTTCTCAATTTCTTAAATACGAATGATTTGGGTAACATATATGAACCGCAAGCTGTTCGAAAAAATTGAATGTTTCGCAAACAAATAAAGGAAAAATTTCAGGGAGTGGTATAAAGAACGATCATGAAAATGAATTATAATGCTAGTGATTAAAATAAATGAACATGCGATTTTTCAGAGCTTTAATACAACTATATTATATTGCGCTATATTACGAGGAGATATGAATTGATTGTATGAGATGATTATTCAGTGGTTTAATAAAAATAAATTTCATTGAGTTATATTATGCGAAAAATTATATTATTTACCTGAGGAATAAAAATATTATCATTAATAATGATATGAATAAAAATATGAGGAAATGTTTGATTGATCGAATAAAATGATTGTTCAGTAGAAAAATAGAAATGGATTTCATCGCAATATGTTAGGAGCAGAAATTCAAATTTGATTGTTCGAGGGTTCAAAATATCACCAGTCATTGTTTCTTAAGCGCTAAAATCATAGCTGCCACTTGCAGAATTATTTCCACTAAAATCATAGCAAACACTTCGAAAATTTCAATTACTGTAACGTCATCAGAGTAAAGCTTTAGGCAACTCTGCCAGGTATCGAACTGAAGAAATTAAAGTGTGCTTTGGAATGACACCAGTGTTGCATTTCTGTTGGCTTCTTTTGTAATGATAAACGACGAAAATAGACTTAGCCTTAAGAACACGTTACTTTTTCAGCTGAATAAAACGTATCGCAAGTAAATATGTGCATAACACAGATTTTCGAATTTTAATGAGAGGATTTTCATATGCTTAGAAACGCTTATGAGTGAATTATGGTCCACATCTCGATAAATGTTGTAAAAACTGTTATCTTCCCCAAATTAAGTTCACGATTCTGTTACATCAAATGAGATTAGCGTTCCTGGATGAACTCGTATTCTGGGTCATTGATATCTTATGAATCAGTTAAACAATTGTGACATCGTTTCCTTCGCAAGTGAGTGGTTTTTGAAATTATTCAACCTGTTCGCAAAGTATTTTACAGGTTAGATTGTTCAGCACATTGGCAAAAATTGTATGAGTTGTCTTTGTAGTTCAAGCACCATTCGTGACCTGATACAGCAGAAACTTTACTTCATTTCGCGCATCTCTTGGACACAGCATTAGAAATCGATGTGCTAAAGGAAAGTTCATTTCAAAATCCTGCATTTCCTTCAGTAGCGATTCAACGTGTTCGTACAAATTGAGAACTTAATAGCTAGCACTGAATTCAGACCAAAGAATCTAGGTTCAATTTCAAAGTACCGAAATTTCCTTTGGATCAACAACATTTAGTACCGTTATTGAACTCTCGAGGAACACAGAACACACAGACGAATCTAAATCGAGTTTCAATAAAAAAGCAATTTCCATATTAATCCCCAAAATTATGCCTACATGTTTGAGTAAGGACAGAAAACAAACAATTATTGAAAGGACAAGCATTATTTAACCCACGAAAATCAACGGATTGTCGAGCACGGGCCGGTAGAGGGTGTGGAAATGACCGTCTATTTCTGGGCAGAAGGACAGTCCCCGGCCATCATGTGTAGTGAGGTCGGATGCTGGACATGGTCGCCTGAGTTAGCGGACGCGGACATGCCAAGCTGCGTGAGGGTGACTACCCTCCTAATAAATGAACCCAGACTAGCACTGATGGAGCCAACCTGAAAAATTGGTCCTACGCAGGACATTCTTCACCGCGGTCGTCTTTGTCTCCATTTTTATCTCGATCTAATTTCATAAACCTAGTGAAATGAGCAAGTATGTGTAAAGCTATCGAAATATCTTTTACACAAAAATCTGATAACTTGGTAAGTTTTATTCCCTTGTAAGTTCTTATTTTTAGTATCAGAAAACTTAAAATTTTAAACTTCCCACAACGACGCTAAAACTACTGAATTTTAAATTCTGATTCGTATGTACAGCGTATAATTACATTTTTGGGTCTCAGTTTCGTCCACCAGTAAATTCAGCATAGGCATTTGCAGCGAGGCTTTCTCGATTACGCGCTTGGGAGATCATGAGTCATAATTCAGTCGCACCACCTCATTATCTAAGCATTGTCAGTATCAGACAACGCAGCCAGCCTTGTCTCTCAACTGTTCGTTCCACCTCAGTTCCGTGATCGAGGCGCCGAAATATTGCTACATTCTCAATTATTTCCATGCAGAACATTTTTCGTCTCGTTCTAACGGTGTATCAGGCACTGCAATGGTTGTAGGTAAGCATTTGTACCTTCCATCAGGTCAGAAACTTTCGTATCACGCTAGAAATGAGCTAAAATTCATATACAACCACATCATTTTAAAACTACACTCTCATTGTCGATTGAGCAGGATGAATTCCAGCTTTGCAATCTTGTATTACGTTACCTTCAAGCTCATTTACTCAACTAAACTTCAAGTCAAGTCTCGTCAAGGTAACGTACAGTTCAAAGATCAGTACTGATTCATCAGCACGGCTAAGTTTAGCGAGCTGGCCGGTCCAGCGTTCAATACATTCGTTATTCAGACTTCGAAGCTAAATTATGAAGTGCCGAACGAAGGGGACTCACGCATGTGTGGAAGTTTACAACCCCCATCCTACTTTACCTGAAACCCTCCCCCATTATTTATTTTTTCTACATGAGCGATAGAAATTGTTCTGTTATTGGAAAGTATGATACTTGTCTGAAATATAGAAGGTAATTGAAGCCATGATTCTTTGCATCTCGTATTCATAACCTTCGATCGGCTAAAAATGATCTGCATAACTTTTATTTTTATGACTGTTCGATAGCAGATAGAAGGATCTTTACTTTAAACTGTAATAAATCAGAAGAAATATCTCTGCATGCATTTTTACACACAATTACTAGTTTAAAATATAGGATTGAACAGAAATGTCCTCTAAAATCGAAACCCGTTGATTCACTGGCCACCCAAGGAAATATCAATCAGGCTTCGTCGTTGGCTAGTTAATCAATCGTAATCTAGCCCCTGACAGTAATTGGCTTTTAACATAATACTACAGCAATATAAATTTGCTCCATCACCGATACTGGTGGATATTGAATAAAAAAACATTAATTAAATAGCATATCTGTGCACCTGTTTACTTTGAGCCTCGGGTCAAGTCGGAGGCGGCAAAAACATGGTTAAGAGAATGGTAAAATTTGTGGCTGAGATTCTAGATTGAATCGGGACAGCTAGAACACAGAGGGCAAGATCAGTCGAGAAAATGAAGATGGCAGAACCTGCAAAGTTTTGACAATAACTCAGAGAGAATGCATTGGTCCACATGTACGAGTATATAGAGGTTAGAATTTGTTTGCTCTGATTGTTTGTTTGATAGCCAAGAATGGTATATTCTTGTGTGTAAATTACATGCTGATAAAAAAGGTAAAAATAGATGCAGATCAATTGAAGAAACTAAACTTGTTCCCTTCTATGAGCATTAGTTCAAGTCTCGAAAAACGTATGGGGCTTTGGAGTTGATTATTTATTAGGGATTGGCAGTGTAATCTTTGCCTTTAAATCCACCCCATTGACTCGGGTTCCATTCATATATCTCGAATGGGCTCTCTTTCTGTTCAAACAGACTTGTCACCCTCAAACTTTTCTTCAAATCGTATATTATTTTGCTTGACAATAGGTATGCAAATGAGTTATGAATGAGAGTTATAAATAAATTACACACGAGTTTTTGCGCATTATAATATATGATTACATATGTTAAAAACATTGGGCAGGTCTCAAATTTATTTTTCTGGAACAAAAACTGTTATTTTCCGATCATGTCATACATAGACATTCATACAACATGCAGAAGTGTACCAGTGCAACATAAAAATACTTACCCCATCCCACACACAGTAAGCTCATAATCTTGTGAATCATCAGTCACAGAAAGGCTTAAAAGTTACAAAATTCCCGAAAAAATTCTAAGCATTTTTTTAAAGTTCATGTATGGACTTGTATAAGATAGCGTAAAAAGCAAGTTTCATGTAATTTCGAACAGCACACATAATGATCAGGTCTTATTAAAGTGAAAAATCTATGATTGTGGATATTGTTCAGTATTGCAGCATTGGCATTAACAGAACAGTTGTATGTGCATAATTTTTTCAAAATAGTTATCTTACCTGGAGAAGTGCGCGGAAATTATCCATGGTAGACGACGAGCTCATCCCCTGAAAAAATAGTTCAGAGTTAGAACATCTACTATAAATATATGTGTCTAAATGTTTCTAACCCAATTTCATGTTCTCTTTTTAAAAAAATTACGCAGAATCTATCAAACTTCTTTCTAATTTTTATTCACTCATTCAACTAATTTATCAGCAATTTTAGGTAAAAAGACAAACTTCAAACTAAATTGATGGAATATTCAAACCCATTGACTTTCATGAGGATTCAAACAAAAAACTCAAATTATGATTCAAAAGATTTTTTTCTAATTCACACTCGCTAATAGGTAACTCTTTTTTATTCGCCACAATCCATGTATAAAAAAGTTGTACTTCCAAAGGTCCAAAAAATACTTGAATGTAAATCAATGACTATTGATCCATTGCATGCACGAGCAGCAGCCTTTGAGAAGCTTAAACAAAAACGCACGGGTTGCAGTATTCAATTATTGATAATCATGGTGTCTCACCTCCCCAACTTAAATAAATTGAGGTGCAAAAATACACGCTTGAAGTAGAACCAGCGTACTCCAAGCCCAAGCATGTCTAACATTGTTACAGAATGACTAGAAATTCCAGCAGATCATGGTATAATTTATGTCGGTTTTCTGAAATGTTTTCTGGATTTTAGTTGATGCAACTCGGAAGTTAAATCAAAACTGAGTTTAGGAATTTAACTGCAATGCTCTGAAGTTTTGCAGAATCTGAAGTATAATTAGCATAAAATTATAGGTGATCAAGGTTGTCGTGAACACGAGTATTAATGAATACAGCAAAGTGAGAATCATAACTAAAAGTTTTGGAGAAAAATTTATCTAGTAGGAAGTGTAGAGGAGACTAAAGTGAAGGTGCATTCATTAAGGGAAAATCCAAATACCTTCAATTCCAATAGCTGCCCATGTGTCATAGAAAATCAATACCATTCAGTGTACACTTTAATGGCAATTCAGATCCCTGAATCAATATCAGATGGAGTCTGGTTGAAATACGAGGGCAAGTACACCGACAAAATGGACTCGCTATTGACTCTCCGAATTATTTATCATTTTCCGATATTCCTATAATTTAGGCGCATTTCTAATGCTTACTGCATCTAACTTGGAATTCTTGCGAGTGAGCATTCTTGGCATTCTCCATTATTTCCAGTCTAATGGCTTAACAAATCCTCTCCGCAATATTTATGCCCGCAGATTACCGCGCAGACTTTCGAATTTCTCTCTTCTGTTTCAACATTACCCTTCTAATCTACTTTGAGGACATTTCTCACAGTTATATCCTTTGAATAAATCACGGATTACAAAAGCAAAACTATCGCATGAGAAGTTAGGAGAGGTTTAGGGCAATTTTGTTGGTAGAATTAGGGAAGAAATAACATGATATGAAATTCATGTGCAGTACCCTCGTAGTGCACAATGATTAAATTATCAAATACGAGTTTTGGAAATATTTCTAATTATATTAAATTTACTACTAACCATGATGTTCTGATGGACCTGTATACTCCAGCTAAAGTATACCAACCTTTTATTCATTTCCAAAAATCTAACAATTTTGTTGCGAATCAACGAGATCTAGTTAACCACAATTCAACTTTTGACGGTGCATATCATGTTGTCTGGCCAACAGAAATGACTTCCGCAATCAAATTCTCATACATCGGCGCAAAAGGTTTTGAATTTATGAAAGGCGCGTGCTGAGCCTCAAAAGAAAACAAACGGTGGCGGTAGGCCAGAAAAGGGGAAATATGGACGCCCATAAATAGAGTGTTGTATCGGTGCGACCAGGCAGCCTTTGCAAGGGCAACTTACGAGGGGAACGGGGATAATAGGAGGGAGCTGAGGTGTCAAATAAATACCGCTGCAGAAAAAATAATAATTTAGGAAGCGCGATGTGCAGAATTTTTTCCTAGCATAGGCTTATGTGGCTCCACGAATAATTGATAGCGGAAGTTTAATGGAACTCTGCCAGTCTAGTCATGAAAATAGTGCACAGCCTACAAGTCTGCTGAAAATCCTGAATATTCTGCATAGACTATCAGTTCAACGACTATGGGTAAAATGATGTAGCAACAAGTAACGCAGTACTTGCATATTTCATGATTATTTAGTATTAACTTCTGTGCAAGGACCAGGTCATGATATGCATGCGCTTCATAACTATTCATCGTTTTAAATACTCGTAAGTCGCTGGATGTTTCTGTAATGGCTGAAAATAAGGCGTTTAATGTAAAGTGCATGTATCTCATAAAATATTTTATTTCTGTTGTGCGCATGGGGAAGCATTATATTTAAGGAACATTGCCGGAAAATTTCCTTTATTCATAGAAAAGCTTAGTAATGGTATTAATATTCAATAACTTGCTATTTACTGCTGGTAGTGGCGTCATTTCCTTATGAATATTTAAAGTTCATACATCCATCGTGAGTCACTTCTCTTCCAACTTTTTAAAAAATTTATTAACATCAGGCTAGTGTTTTCTTCACTTTATTTTCCCAGAAGAGCTCATATTCATTATAAATTGCCCACAGAAAATTACTAATATCAAGACAACTCGGGGGTGAATAGAAAATGTTAAAATAAAGATACAAATTTCAATGTAGGGCTTGAACTGGGGGAGTAAAATATTGTATGATGCAATTTTTTTCATCGATCTGTAACCCTAATTCTACTGGTATAAAATATCACGCTGAAAATTGTAAACATTTACGAAACGCTTTGAATCTATAATTAAAACAAAATAATATCTTTCGACAAATAAGGGATCAATCAGATAAATCAATCTTATTTTTCAAAACATTTCAATATTTTCAATCCGTTGACGAAATTAGCTTCAAGCACATCGGTGACCTACTTAATAAACCGCACCATAAATCAAGTTTTGAGTGGGTCCGGTATGAGAAGGGAAACCAGTTAGAAACGGCTATTGTAAACCCTTGCTAGGCGTGGGTGTCCACCGTCTTTTTTCAACTTGTCGAATTCCAAACCACTCAAAATTTTTAGGTCAGTGTGCTAGACAACTTGTAGTCGTGAGCATCTCCTTTCTGCAGCGGGTGGTAGTAACATTTTTCTGAGTGAAATTCTTGCATATTCAATAATGTTACTGAGAGTCTCATAAGCCGTTTTTCGTTAAAACTAAGCAGCATTGTTAGCTATTTTCAAAACCCCTCGCTTCTTGAAATTAGAGCCATAATTTTGACTTGCATTTCTTCATTAAAGAAAGAGAACGCTTCCTGAAAACTGATTTTTTTATCGTTCATTCAGAGGAAACAACTATTTTCAGTCCCTTTCTAGTCAAATTTTGATTTTCAAGGTCAGCTAGTACGTATTCCCAATGCAGACCTGCAGTTTCCGCTGCATCTGTTGCTTACGTAAGAAATTAGAAGTGCGATTAGAAAAGATCAGATTTCTCTTCCTGATCCGTAAAAGCGTGGCAAAACCTAACCAAGCGTATCAGCGCTAATTTGTGAGACTGCTCGGAAGCAACAGGGGGCTAACTGTCTGTAGCAAGTGGTCCCTGACTACTGAGTGACATAACAACACATAACAACACTTCAACGGGGCACTTGCGGCCGTCAAATGGCCACGAAACGAGCATTTTATTAGCAGCAAGCTCATCCAAGCTCAGTGGAAACTGTCCTTTCGGCCTCAGCTCGGCCCCAGTCGTGCCTGCCGATCTGACGACGCCCTGTGCAACATCTAGATGCTAGCGGGGCAATTGGTGAGTTTTGTTTCGTGATTTCAGGGATTTGTTTGTATTATGTTACTGTGTCAGCTACTGCAGAAACAAAGTGTTTTTAAGAATATCTTACATAAGTTCACCTACAATTTTTGGAAATCTTGCATTTGTGCATAATCACGGTGCATTTTTCACTTCGAAAGTTAAGTTTTCTTGCATTTTCTTCAAGATTTTGCATCTCAGCTTGAGACATGTACGGTATATTGACTCATTAGAAAGTTGAAAATAATTTTGTAGCCTGGAGAACATTTTTCAAATATTCCATTGCAAAGTGACAATGCATTAAGTTTTTATACGAGGAACGTGTCTACTGCTACTTAATGATTCTTCTAAAAAGTGAAATGATCAATTTATTACCAAAAATTACCAAGAAACTATGCAAGTTCTGAAAAATGAAAGTAATTCATTGCAATGATAAATTATATCGTTACGCTTTCCGATGTAGGTATCTTTGACTAGTCAGTTTGCATAAATTCACAAAGCACTTTTCATAAATAAATGAAAAACAGCACGAGAGAAATGTACAAACGCTTAGGGCCTTCTATTTATATCCTTATCTAATTTGTATTTCATGATTCGCACTGTTTTCTGATGGTTAGTCCTCTAATATTTTTGTTGCTGTTGGATAGAACACAATATATGCTCTATTGTTTGAAAAATGATTTCATACACAGATATTCACATGGATAAAAAGTGAAAGTTATGTATCTTTCTGATAATGTTTTACGAGCGAAATGTAGGATTTGATTCATGAGTTAGGAGAAATTTCTCTACATGGCATTGGACTAGGGTAGTACTGATAGTTGAAAGCTAACGAGGATCACAATACAATTTGTTTTATCTAGTTTCGTACAGGCACTATCTGGATCACCAAATCCCACTTGAATGCATGATAAAAAAAAACAAAGAAAAGGGGAGTTCCTTAGAGAATTTTTCAGTTCATGAAAAATACTAGTTATATTTTTCCGGTGACAGCTGTTTCAAAGTTGTATTATATGACTGATAAGTCGTTCCAAAATTGAATTATATGCCTGATAAATAAATTTATTGGCTCTGAACTAAAAAACTTCTCAATTTTTTTTAAATAAAACGTTGGCACTTTATCTATCGTTCTACGCATGTGTTCAATATAAATTCAAACAATTGTGTAGAAAACTCATAGAGACTGTATATTCAGTGAATACATTTATATTTTAAAAATTATTCGTAGCAGAACGAAGCGGTAAAAAGCATGAAACTGTTTTTTCTATAATCGCTTGACTACCATAGCTTCCTTGAAGTTCATGAATTATTAGCATTGGATGAAAGATTGTAGATCTGTCAGTCACGATTTTTATTATTGTTTTATTTAATTTAGACGACTCGTAACTCAGCACAACACGCACTATTATTTGAAGCACTGTCACTAGAACACAAAAAAATTAATGAGCCACAAAGATACCTCCAACGTGAGGTACGATATCTGAAAAAATGTTCAAACAGATGTTTTTATTGTTCAGGCGGGTTGCGTGTTATTTTGAGCTAATGAATAAAAAATGTTCATGTAGTTAAAAGCTTCAGGCAAGGTCTATCTTCTCCGAGCAAAATTATTATGATGTAGGTTATGTATTAGCACCTAAAAACTAGAATTCAACAGAAAACAGTGACACTATTTAAAAACTGTTTTATACGCTGGTAAAACTAACAAGAGGAATTTAATTTTTCTCTAAACCAGAGATAGAAATCAATTTTTTCCGAAAGTCATTGTTTTATGAGTTGGTGCAATACAAATGAAACATTATCCCGAACATTTCTGGATTACACAATCTCAAGTCCAGACGTATAGCGGCCCGACGGGCACCATTTCAAGGTTATTACTTGCTTTCTCTACCTCGACCTGCCATCGCTAGTCAAGGTTTGGATGATTTCTCCTGACAAACATTTACGTGACATACGTCAACGATATATTGTGCTAGGCATGGAAATCGATTCCGTAGAAAAAATCACAGATAAATTAACTTAGCTTGTCGTAGGCCTTTGACGTCGATGAATACAATCAATTGAGTGTGTGTTATAAAATTATAATTTGTGTGTTTTATTATGCCGCTAAAATAAATGCTAAATTTATTTTTGTGTTTGGGCATTTAATTGCAATCCGTTTTGCACGTTGTCGATCTTTTATGAAACAAGCACTAAATCCTAAATTCCAAAATGTTATAAACATTCCAAGGAAAATAACATAGACGTCTACGCATTTTATCAATACCGTGACCATTCTCATGAAAATTGTAACTACGCTTAATTGCATTTAGTAATGCAAGGAACACAACAAAGTTGGTGCAAGTAACACAGCATGCGCAGGGCCGCAATGCCTCGTTAAATTACGACCTTCCCTACATTTTAATGTTTCCTTTATTATGTGGAGACCTTCCACTATATTACGGAGATAGCTGGCGGCAGTATAAATTTGGAGAAATTTTGCGTGCTCGAGGAAAAGGCACGCTGAAAAAGGTCTCATGAATTAATTCGAAATTGTGATATGCTGCCCAGATAATTTTAAAACCCGACAGCTGAAAATGGAGAGTTAGTTTAAGAAATGCATGTTATAGTGTACAAAGAGAGCATTTTCGCAGCTCATAAGACGTGATTGAATGTGAAGAATTTGCTAGCTCTTGCCCAAATTCGAAGAAATTTATTTTCTGGACTCAATGATAGTTAGTATTTGCTTCTTCAGAAGTCAGAGGTCTCTAAAACTACATTGTATATTTTGAAAAAGAGAATTCAATACCAATCACTTTAGATTTTATCGATTTAAATTTCCCAATCGAACACGCAATTTGAAGTCCAAGCTTCGATATGCACGACCAAGCATATGTAATTCAAAACAAAGTAGCAACTCTTTGGAAGTTCATCACTGTAAGCAATTCTCTGCGTGTGATTCAGTATTCAACGGCGTTTCTCAAGAGGAAGGGACAACCATTAACGTACAAAGTTTACGACAGTCTCCAGTAGTGGTTTACCACGCTTCCATGACAACACATGAGAATCCTGGAATGAGAAAGTGGCCTCTAGAGGAAGTTGGGCCGTGCGCTCAGTAAATTATCAACGTCAAATTCCACGCTAAATTTGGAGGCCTGCAAATTGTGAATTCATGGCAGTGACGCAGCTTACAAGAGATGAAATGACCCGTAATAGTTTTGAGATATCAGTCCTTCTTTTCGATGTTGAAGAGAAATGAAGAATATCTTACTTCTAGTTGAAATGTCATGAGTTGTTTGTTTTACCTTGTGATCAATAAAAATGAATGTGATCAATGAAATGATCAATAAAAATGAACTTAAAAAGTAAAGTACAAACCAACTCATACAACTCAGCCTTGATTGAAAGAGCTGAAGCTCATATACATAGCTTTTCTCAGCAAGTGATAGGAAAGTCGTAAATGTTACGTACGAGTCATTATCATGATTGTGTGATTATTCAGCTAAACAAAGAGTATCTATAAAAAACTGTAAGTTTTTTCGGTAAAACAAATATCCCAAAGAAAAGCTACCTTTGAAAGCATGTTTTCAACAAACTTGATTACAGTAGCCCATATACCTTATTACTTCACTTCCTACATAAATGAACTTACCCATGATCAAGTTGTTTCTAAAATTTAAAAACTCTACTCTTTGGGGAATTTTATTGTTTCGAATGTGTAGTGTGCGAAAAAAATCAACCGTCTTTCATCGTATCTCGGAATTTAAAAGTCCAGTTATTTACTGGCATCCAAGTCTCGACTTCAGCTGTTGATAGAGACTAGTTTTCCTCGGTAGCGGAACTCAGGGGCGAGTCTGGTAAAGTATTGTTTTGTCATCAGCGTAAATAGTCCTCGCGAAGCTCAGCCGTTTGTCCAAATCTTTTTGCGCTGAGTAAACATAAATTCTCTCGGTAACATTGTTTTCTTTTAGCTTTATTCGGTCGTTAGCCTGGAAACGGTGTATTTATTTCGGTCCAGATTCAATGGATTAAGTTAAGTGTTGATATGTGATTCCGAGTTTTTAGGAGAACGCCGGGATTTCGTGGAGTTAACGACCGCACATTTTTACGACCTAAAGCTGAGTTGAACGTGCGCACCTCTGCACTACAAAAGTGCTAGGAATTTCTAGTCGCATTGCTCAACTTTTCGTAGCACTTGTCGTACGTCTACGAGGATTTATTTCCCTGAGGTCTTCAAGTTGCCAGGGAAAAATGCATTCTCTGTAGATATATATATTTACTAGAAATTCAACTTACTGTGTTGCTGAGCTGTTTTGTTCGAAATGTTCAGGAATGTATGTTTTATTTGAAAGTACGTGAAAATGTCAATTTGCTCCTACTTCGGAAGAGGCAATCGTTTTTCTGGTCTTTGCCACCCTCCCCCCCAGTTCGATGAAAACATGTTTCTTTAGACTTCCACGCGCATTATTTTTCACTGGGCATTTAAATCGAGACAGAAAATCCCATTTAAAACGTTTCACGCTTTTTGTTATCAATAACAGTTCCTGCAAAAAAATCGGACACTGAATTATCGCGGGGGCTTGGTGAGCAAATAAACCTTGCATGCGAGAAAGAGCATTGCCTGTGGAATTTACGAGTCTTGGATCTCCACAATCACACTCGCTAGATGAAAGGATCTGCAACGGATCTCACAACCTGTGACATTTAATAATAGATAAGAGAAGAAAGACGGCAGCGGCGACGGGGGCAAGATTTGCCCAGTATTGAAAAAAATATGAAAGAGAGCTGCACCAAGAAGACTGAGAAAAAGATCCATAGAAACTTAGTCGTTGTATCATGACATTTTTTATAAATAAAAGTATGTAGGTTTGCATCTTGTTATTTTCTAACCGTAACGATCGTATTTTTCTGAATAGTAATTGAGTAGATGTATTACATGTAAGTGTAATACTGTAATATATCGTTTGTAATAATACTCATAGAAAAATTACGTTCTCATTACACTATAGTGTGAAAAAGCCTGGAGAGTTCATTCAAAAACAACAATACTAAAATACTTATTTCACTAAAATTGCATACTGATCTTCATGAGTGTAATTAAAATAAAGCCCATGAGTAGAAATTACTCAGCAGTCTTTTGAACTTTTGCCAGCATTTTTGCTCATCGTGAAATTTTGCCCTCACTTCTCTTCTGAAAAACTAGCAGAAACTCGGAGAGTAAAATAATAGCGAAGAAAAAGATCAAATTTATTGCCAGGTCATTTTTTGCAGGGAACTTTTTCAGATTTTAGGATTTCAGAGAGCGGCTCCCATAATTTCCTAGGCGACTGAATTTATCCTTTCATATCTGGAATAAATCTTTGGCCTAAGGAAGGATAGGGAGTTGGGGAGCCGTAGATATATTTTACCGCCACTCATGCTCGATATTGTTCATTAGAGTTTCTCTCAGAGAAATAAGAGGATCGCGAGCTAGAAGAGGGCATGAAAAAAGGAAATTGTTTTATGCTTGAGGGCGGCCATAGAGGAAATTTTGCAGCATGACGCACGACTGTCTGTCTTTGACTCGTAAGACTAGGTATGGAGACAAGAATTGCCTGCATGCACGTGAACCGCTACAAGATGCATACAACATTCGCTGTACGAACACTTAAGCAACCTCTTATTTAGATGTTTGTCGGGGAGTCAGAAAATGTGTATAGTGACATTGTTTAGTAATCTATTATATATTTATAATTGTTTAGTACTTTATTATATCTTTATTATGTCATAACTAAAATCTATTTTCACCTAACGAAGGAATCAATATTTTACTTCTGGTTTTAATAACTGGACGCAGGTGAAATAATTTTTACATGCAAAAAATGTAATATGCATTAAAATAATGTTAAACTATACGAAGAAATCAATGAAATAGGGTTTCTCGTCAAATGAAGTAGTCGGAAATATAACGTAGTCATTGAAAACATAACAGTAATGCTGTTCATAAACTTTACAGTAAAATTGACAATGAATTTTTATTAAAGCTCAATAAAAATATCATTTCTTCCCTAGAAATGCTTTGGCATGATCGAAAAACTGCTCGTGGTCATCCGTCACTGTAATAGAGTTTGTCTTAATAAATTAGGCAAAATTTGTACGTATAAAATAACAAACGGCCAACTTTCATTTTTAATCCCTGATATTACTTACAAACTTTAATCAGCATGCAAAAATTTATTTTCAAACCAAACCAAAATAAATTATTTATTAAGCTCGTTGTGATAGCTATATCGTCCAACGCATTCCAAATTAAATCCTCCTTAATTCTGCACATCACACTCCTCCAAATTCTTTGTGTCAGAAATCAAAGAAAATAATAGAACTTTACTTTGCTACTTATTTAGTGAATTGGTGATTGACAACGAGATGTATCAGAGCGCGGCTGCATACAATCAAAGTCCAAACTTAATCATTTTTTCTTGTCAAAATACTGCAACAAATTCCAGAGACCGAAACACACAGAAGCCTCATAAATTGTCCTATGCCCAAGGACATATACCTTGCGCCACACAGGGTGACCTCCATTAATAACAGGAAATGTCACACTAATTGCTGATAGCCTGGTGATTGTTCATCGTTTCAAACCCAAGCCATTCAATCCTTTCATTGCAGCGCCATTTGAAGCAGCGGCTTCGTTCATCAGTCTTGTTTATCAGAGAGGATCTCCAGCAGGATGGAATTGCGAGTATCGACTTCTATTTGCCGTGGGCTTTTAGGTTCGACCCAACATTGCAGATTTGACCCACCTTCTACATGTCAGCCCCAGAGAAACGAGGTTTCGAAGGCATATATTCAGAGATTGCTCTAGTATTATTGAGTATATTTTATCAATATTGTCAGTAGTTTATTGATTTAACCTAATGAGAACACTAAAAATTTTCCATATAGTGTAGAAAAAAGTAAAAATGTGAATGTAGATTAACAAATGATTGTTTTTTATGCATTTTCTGAACCCTGTATATCATAAGTCTACGGCTAAATCACAGTTCTTTTCAGAAGTACTGGTTTTTTTATTGGGAGATCGTTGAGTAAATAAATGTACTGTATGATCAGTGTGATTATAAAATATTTCAATTGAAGTTAAAATGTAAAAAATCGTCTCTAAAACTCAGCAGTAATAATTATTCATTCAACATTAATATCGATACTGACATGAGCCTGAATACATTGAAATGGCTATTTTTTAACACAATTATCTCCATGACGAATACCTGGAAAACCCTAAACAACTAAAAAATTTAGCAACGAATGATGAATGAAAAGCACAAAGAGGTAAAAAGTTAAAATGAGTGATGAATTCAAATGTAAACTAAAGAAAATGTGCTACATGAATAATGAAGTTCCACCATGAAGGTGGAAAATGAGAATAAGTAGTGTATTTAAATGAAATGTTAAAAAAACATATGACGAATGAAGAAGGAGAAGCTCATAGGGGTGAGAAATGAGAATGAGAGATACATTTAAATCATCTCTGGTGCAAGGATCCCAGGTCTGGAGCAACATGTTCCAAACTGGAACTGCGAATGGGCTTAGGGGGAAAAGAACGAACAACTTTTTGGACCGGGGAAATGAGAAGAGCTCGAACAACAGGGGAGAAAGGGGAAGGACCTAAGTTATTATCTGCGATAACGATGAGTTACAGGAGGTAGGCGTGATCGCTATACCTTGGCCTCAACGAACAAAGCAAGGAATGTGCCTTCTCGAGTAGATGAGAATTTTTGTATGGTTCAACATGCAACGGGTTGTGAATGAATCTCAAATGCAATACAAAAATGATAAGTAAACGAAATAGTACGTCCTAATGAGTAGAAGGGCTTTGGAAAACCGAATTTAGTCCTGTAAAATTGAAAATGGGTTTGGGTTTAACGTGCGATTAAATGCAAAAGGACAAAAAGGGTTAACCAAATAACAGAAAACGCAATGTTGCATCATCATGGTGTAATGAATTTTCCTCGCCTTATTTAATTGGTTTTCAAAAAAGTATTGATAATAATTCTCATCGAATTACTAGCAATATGTGACCAAAATAAATTTGATAGTTTTTCAAACAATGAATTTGTTGCAGGGCATGCAATAAATATTTATCATTCATTGGTAAACTGCCATGAGTTTTTATTGAAGGATTG
This sequence comes from Trinorchestia longiramus, assembly GCA_006783055.1. Classification (NCBI taxonomy): domain Eukaryota; kingdom Metazoa; phylum Arthropoda; class Malacostraca; order Amphipoda; family Talitridae; genus Trinorchestia; species Trinorchestia longiramus. The sequence goes on from VCRD01000177.1 coordinate 118,489, forward strand.
CAATTTTATATAACTGGAATTGTTTTGAAGTATTTGTCGTTAGTTAACTGGAAGTAGAAATGGAACGTTTCTAGAACCCAGCATCGATCTGTTTCTACCTAAAATTATCATATTTTTCATTCCCTAATTCGTAATATAAATTTCATTTTCGTTATATTATTCTTAGAATTTATCATCATCAACTTACAGTAGGTTTCTCCAGGGTAAACTATTCCTAACTATTTCGCCAGTAATTTATCATTAGAATGCATAACACTTTATATAAGCTGATTTCTAGCAGTTGTTGATGCCAGTAAATGTAATTCACTTTTATAGCTCTGCTGAAAGATGAAACTCGATTATGATAATTTAGTCATTCTTATTTTTGAAGTAAAAATAATATCACATGACGCATTAAAGTACATGTGAACAGGTTTAAGCTGCATAAACTATGAAACAACAGTTTTTGCAGCAAGCTGAGGGTGATAACTCAATGAAGTTTTAGTAAATCACTCTATTCTTCCTCCTTTTATGCCTTTTGGCTTTTTTGTCTTTCAACAAATGTTAAAAACCATCTTGTTTTTCAATTTGTCAATACATAAAATAGAAGACTGATATGTAAATACCCAAATTCCCTAAAAATATTTAAACTATACTCTAAAGTAATATGGCTAAGGACATTGAAATTTATTACCCAGATACATTCTTCTTCCACATTGAGTTACCGGAATATTATTTTGGTCATTCTGTATTAGAACACAAGCTTTGCATCCAAATGATTTTGATATTTTGGATTAATAGTTGATCTCTGACATGCATGGAAATCCTGAAACAAAATTAACTCATTTATCAAAAATTATATATATATATATATATATATATATATATATATATATATATATATATATATTTGTTTATATATATATGAATGTAATTTCTTTCCAAACTCCTCGATTATACCAGAATGAACTCTAGAGTCACACATTCCATGTAATCCACACGCGTTTCAACACTTCAGAACTCAGTAACTATTCCACCCCTCTCATTCCATTCGCTTTTCCAGAGCTCTACATTACTGCTTCACTTCATCTTTCCTCGGGCTTTCCGCTATGCTCCCCACTTCCCCCTAACCCTCCTCTGAGGCCGTCGTTTCGCACCGCCCGCCTGCCTTTCCAGGCTAGCTGGAATCGGTGCTATACGAGCTCCGGTAGCTGCTTCCCAACGTATAAGCCAAGTTTTGGTTTATGTTCCATGATATATAGCATATTGGCTTATGCTGAAACTATGAGATATCGTCTATTTGTGTCTTCTCCGTTATTCATGGTCGCTCGCTGAGGTTACTCGAAGAAGCCCTTTGGCTTCACGAGTAAGACGTTTACGTAAAAGCACAACCCTGAGTGAAGATCCTAAAGCCAACTAGCTGTCACCATCATAATTATTAAGCTAAAATGCTTATTTACTCGAAAATGAGGGAAGTTGGTTTTCTTTTCACTTGTTGGTTTTTCCTCTAAAATAGGCTTCTTTTTATAGTGAATGTTGGGACAAATGTAGTTATACTGGCATATCTTGACAGCAAATTGACTCTGCTGTAGAGTCATTTGAGATGAATATCTCCAATGGGTGAAAAAGAAGAAGAATGTGCGATACAACTCATAGTGGAAATCGATCATGATTATATTAACCTAGAACAAGGTGAGGTGTTCACAAAATTTTAAAATTTATAATACTATTAAATACACTGTTCATTATGTGTTTGCTTTAGAATGATGAACTTAAATGAGTTTTGATGAGTTTCTGCGATATTCAATCAGTTGGAAGTTGTTTCAGATTAAATTAACCAAGCATTTTGAGGACTGCAAAATTACTCGATTATTGAAATAATCCTGTAGGCTGCTTACCCTGAATATCATCAATATATTCTGGCTAACAGAATTACACTGCATGCTTACTGTATCATTTTTCACTTTTAAATGGTCAATACGATTAGTCTCCTGCAATTGGAATGTAGCAACTACTCAAATTAATTCAAGAACTCCTTTCAACGTTTTAAATAATTACTATGTTTCAATAAATCACCAGCACACAATTACAACAAGGTATTGCATGTGTCATTATCGTGGATTAGTTCATTAATTTTCCGTGAGACGTATATTTTTGTACAAATGGTCCATCATTGTGCTTTGTAATTTCCATTCTGCATATCAAGATGAATACTTTTACATTAGAATTGAGAAGCTCTTAATACGAGTAGTGTAAAAATTTATTTCTTCACTGCATTATTGACTGATTTTCAATCAGAGTTAAAGACAATAGTAGTATTTATTGATTTAAAAATGATGTAAGCACTCGTTTGTATTTTTTGGCCTTACATAAAATACAAATTATGCGATTCCATCGCACTCAGTTTAAATTTATTTATCTTTTAGAGATATTTTACCACGGTAAATTTTAGTGTTTCTGAACGTCAAGCTGTTGTTAGGAGTTTTCAGCGGACAAATTATGAGGACAATTAATTTTAGAAGGAAAATATCCAGGACCCTTTACTGAAAAACAAAGGCGTTTGCTGCACATTGTAATACTACAGTAGGGTCCGGCATAAAATTGAGTCGTGCTTGAGATGCTCGTGAGATGAACAAAAGTTCTGTGAATTTGGGTGATTTTACACAAGTACTTCAATGATCAAATGTATGCAATGCTGTAGGGTGAACTCCAAGTAAAAATACCTCATTAGAAATTCAAGTTATTATCGTAGCTGGATGTTTTATGGGTCTCTGAAAATGCTGATTATTTTCGCCGTACTTATTTGATGGGATGCATAAATTTGCAATAAATTAGTGATTTGCACGAATGGAGTACTGAATTCGTCTTTGATGTATAGCATTTTTCCAGTTTTCCATGCAGTATTTTTGTGGGTATGATGATAAATATTTTTGCTTTGAACTATTGCTGTCACTGTAGCAAAACTTATGATGTTATTTTCTCTCGAAAGTCGTATAGCATGCAATACTTATTCGATTTCTAGTTTGTATCAGAAAATATCTGCATTCGTACTTTACCTCTTTTATATTTCATTGCATGTCCATAAAAATTAATGCAGATTACACTGCTAAAAGTAGTGTGACTGAGACAACAACAACGACTGTTTTTGTATTAGGAATTACACATGGAATGGAAACCCATTTTGAAGTGGCATTAATCCCCCTTGTAATTTCGAAATCATATACCACCCTGTCACCAATGACTCAAATTCTACTAATGATAACATGATCATTTAAGATGAAATTTTGCTTGCAATCCGGTCACTACGAAAAACCGCTATGAAGCAGTACCCCTTGAATGTTTGTAGACTTTCTTCTGTAGGATTTCGCCTAGAGTCAGTGTAGATCCTTTAACGATCAATAAATTGTAACTATTCGAATTGTACAAATCCTTTTAACTGGCGCTAATGAACGAATCTCAATGAAACTCATTAGATTTCTAGAACTCACCAACGCTACTTTGCAATATTGATTGTCTGGGAGATTTCTCAAAATATATTGAGCATGGTTTCCAAAATGTATTTTTTGGTATGATTCATTAGTTATTCAACTTAAATGTTCAGCCCTAGAAGAGAACAATATATAAATAGTAAAATTTCGTTTGCAGTTTTCTTGAAGAGATTTAAATTTAACATGTGCATCATTAATGTTAGGATTTCGACTCTACGGATATATTTCATCATGCTTCACATGACTTACCGGACGATACACAGAAACCAATTATTTTTGTCAATTTCAATCATTCATACTGATTTATAGGCTACTTTTAGTTACGAACATGCTGAAAACATTGGAATTTTACAGCATAGACAGTCGTATACTACTAGTTCTTTTCATTTTTGAGCAGGGGAAGGACTACTTAAAATAAAATAAAAATTAAAAAATAACGCATTTAGTTGGTCCGAGCATAAAGATTACATAAAACAATAAAAGGACTACGTTTATGAAAGACCCCTGACAAACTGCACAAAAAAATTATCTGTTATTTCTGCATTATAAATGAAAAGCACATGAGTTTAATTTGCTTTTCTGTTAATATACTGAAGTTTTGTAAATTCATATGGTAATGCATGGCTGATTTAAATGCAGCTTAAATATTTCAGACTCAATTGCACATACACGGTAATGATATAAATTTTCAAATGTAGTTGACCTTGAATTTCTTGTGTTATTAATTAGAAATATATAGACCATCTTGTCATTGGCTCGTCGCCGAAAATAAATGCATTTAAAATATCTACAAGGAATAATTAGAAATCATGTCCAACTTGAAAAAAATCAACTTACAATACTTATTGCAAGGTAGATATATTCTATTTATTCTTCTCACTACGGAAATCCAATAGAAGAAGCTTGTTGATTCATTTGAATATCACAGAACAAATCTACTTTTTGTATTCTATGCATACGATTAAAGAAAAATTTTACGCGTTGCACTCACTTCAAAAACATCAAAATACATCGTAGTCCATAAAGGTGTCCGAATATCGTTTGCAATGACCAGTCTCTTTCACACAACGTGCATGCGAGAAATATTGTATAAATAGTACTCACTAGAAAACGGGTAAAAAATTGGTCGTGCATAAAAGCCTCTGTTGCTCGCTGTTCATAATTATTACTGTAGCTTGGCAGTATCAGCAAGCAAGAAGCCGTTGCCGCGCCCTGGCACTGTCTCAACAAACTATCACTGTTTCTGTTCTTTCTTGGGCCTAGTCTAGAGCAGTGCTAGCTGCGTGGTTCTGTGCTGGCTTCAGGAATTATTGCCCTCGTAAGTTCAACGGGAAGATTTTTATAATTGTGTGACTGAGGGAAAGAGAAGAGCCTGTCTTATTTTTCAGAAGTCGCTGCCAAAAATACTGGCAAAGACTGCGCTTAAATATATGGGTGGTATGAATGGCTCGCTCCTGACTCAGCTTCTCATATCGAATAAACTTCCTATTATATATGAATTCCTGATTCTAGATATGAAGTTTAGAGTCGTCATATTTTGTCACACAGGATTTCCGTGAAAATGCAAGTAGTGCATGTTACATTGGTGATGTACACTGAAGTTTCGTACTCATTTCAAAACAGCTTTTTTCTCCATTTTTGCCACAATAAAAACAAGTGTGAACACACATAATGAAGCACAGTTGTATTGAAAGCTAGGTGAAATATGTCATCATGCAGAACTACCAGTAAATAGTTTCAATTGGTCATGCTATATTGTAAAGTTATCCATCTAAAAATTTCCCAATTTTGAAGCCAGTAGAAACTTTTGTTACTACATTACAAAATGATACTTCGAAAAATTCACAACATGGGAAACCAGAAAAAACTTTTGTCCCGAAGGTTTTGGTTTTGATGGTATATGAAGTCCCAAGAAAGTGTGTGGTGCCACATGTTGTCGGAGCTACTGACGGGTAGAAGTGACTCAATTGAACGCTTTACATGCAAAACATGAGACATATTTACAAGGGATTCTGTGAAGTGAGTTTGACTCAAAATCGAGCGAGTCCGGCGGTACGGAGCCCGTCGATCGTCTCTACAGTAGTATAGCTAGCAGCTGTAAAGGCGTAAGTGAGACGGTGCACATCTTGTACTCTATTTTGGGCCTTAAATGTGAGTGCGAGAGGGTCAAGTTAAACATGACCGTCAACGTTTCGTGGCATTGGTCTTTGGAATCGGTCATAGGACTTTATGAAACAATTCCTTGTGGATCTGGTGGTAATTTTTATTGATGTTCCAAAGAGCGCGGTGCTACTGGTTACTATTCCTACCGTGAACTAGCAAGAATAACTCCTCATTTATTTCCGCTTATCTATTGCAGTAGGATTTAAGGAGGGCTTCCGAAAAATGTTCCAATTAACGCATGAGTAGAATTCGAATTCCCGTAACAGAACAATGCAAGTGAGACAAGTCCGTGAAATGTACTAGAAAATGTTCGATTCGGTTTTTAAAGAATCTGTTATATTGGGCTTCTGAAGGATGTCTCTAAAACTGGGTTTCATATATTACTGCTCCCATCTCGTTTCCATGATGTATATATCTAAAGTTACACATGGAATTAGCATAATTATAGTATGCATAACCATTTGATTCTCCCTAGAATAATAAATGTGTACTGCATTTTGTAAATGAAGTCCATCTGTCATCAAATATAAGGTTCTTTCAGTTGTACGTAGAACTTCTATGGGAATTGGGATTGTGTGTCATGATTACTTTATGCTCTGAGGGTAACTCATTCTTTACTTCCTAAAATTGCCACTCTGAAGAGAAAAAAGTGTGGAAAGACTCGGAAGCTATTTGAAATACGTGCAAAATATCTACTTCGGTAATAAAACTCTAAAGCCTGGATAACATTTCAGTTGTTTTCGATAAAAACAATTCTACAAAACCACAAAAGAAATAAACAGGAAACTGGAACTCAAAATTACTACCAGTAATTCAACACCTACTATAATTAGTAGGCCCGAGCGTGAATTTCTAATCTTTTTTAACCACAGCAAAACCTCAGGGTTGATTGCAGGTGAAATTTGATCTTATCTTGCAGTCCAGTTCTTGAATTTTAGGGTAAGTCTCTGCCAGTGATAGTTACCTGCACAGCTGTCTGGTTGGGTCGATATACACCTAATTGTTTGTTTTACGTTCGTGAGAGGGAGAGAGAACGCACAAATTATCTTTTACGTACGCTATATATGGCGAGACAACGACTACAAACAGTGTCAAGGCATGCAAATAAACTATACATACAATTATGTGTTGATTTTGTTTTAATATGCATTGCAGAAAATGATTAGAGGTAAATAATTAAGGTTTTTATATCGAATTCCACTCAGAGTATAGGGCAGGATTTTCTTCATTTCTGAACAGGAAAACCATGTAAATGTATCGATATATAATTCATATTGTATTCCAAGGTCGCCAAAATGTTATGAGTATTTATTTTCCTCATTTTATTTACATGCAATCTTTCCAAATTACCCGATTTACGAATCTCTTGAAGAAGTGTCATAATTCAAATGGTTTCAAAACTAGGAATCATATTAAATATGGTTTTTCAATAAGATTATTATTGTTCATACTTAGCGTGTGCCTGGATTCCCCTTCCGTTAGTTCCGCCAGGAAATTTTTCAATCCATTTTCTGAGTTAAATGATAAGCACAACACTCCAGGCTTATACAGAAGAGTATATAATGCTAAAGAGTTCTCACATTATTCATAAACGGTATGTTGATTATTATTATTAATACTACTTATATAGAGCCACACGTGAAAATGCACTTGTTCTTTACAGAATTTTTTCGTTTGATTTGCCAGTGGACGCGGGCTTTGCGAATGAGTTTCCACATTGAAGGATCCCAATTCGAATTTTTTCGTCGGCTTACCGGAGATAATCATCGATTTGCGGTGATAATCATCGTTTATAGTAGGAACTTCCGACGATAGAAATAGTACCGGTTATTACCGGTAATTATAGGTATTTCCAGACGATGAAATGTTCGCCGACGATACTGACCGGTCTTTACAGTCTCATTTATACCGTCATTCCAAGCATATGGAAAAGACGATAAGAAAACAGTCTTTTTCAGATAATAATTACCGGTTTATCGTAAGATATCATCGGTTTATCATAAGAAAAGGCGATAATTACCGGTTAATTCGAACGAAAATTAGCGCCGGTCAGACGATAAAATTAGGATTGGGATGTGCCTTTGGTACCCACAATACAATGCTTACAATACATGTATACCCTCCCGAATTTTCTCCTATCTAAATCCTCAAGAGCGTCACAGAGAAACAGACCAAGCAAGCTACAAACTGTGTATTATTACATAGCGGGATTGTTATTATATTTCTGGTTACGATATGTTAGGCTGACGTGGTTCATCACTTGTATGCACACTTCTATTATCCTTTTAAGGAATTCACAGCCCAGTAGCTATCAATCACGTGTTGAAAAAACATTTCTTTTAATTTAGTGCAAATTAGTTGTAACCAACTTTACTTAGAAGTTCTTTATTTTGCAATTTTCGTGTCAGTTGTTACACTATGACATTTAAATTATGTTTGAAACTCTAATCATAGATGTTGTTTACAAGGTTCCCTCATGGCTCAGACATGGATGATCTGGCATTAATTATTTGCCTTCATACTAACATAATGCAGCAATCCAAATTTAGCTGCAAAACTTTCCTGAAGCTCAACTTAGTTTCCCTGTCAGATCCCGTTTTCTGTCGTGAGTATCTAGGCCCACGGAATCCACGAAGCACTCTCCAATGACCCCTAGAAAATGAGATGATGAGTGTAACTTTTATTGACCTTATGATGTCCTGTTAACAGTCAGGAGGGTGGCTAAAGAAGCCATGGGATGGAAATTTGACGAGCTTGGACGACCAAGGCTTCGAGTTTACGATATTGCTGGAGTGCCCTGCCTCACAAGACCGCAATGTGAACTGCAGGCGTAGAATCTGTGCTCAAGTTGACGCGAGATTGCGAATCTTCTCTACTAGAGGGCGTCCCATCAACAAACTAGGAGGCCGATTTTTTTTCAAGCAGAATCATGTTTTTGACTTTCGTTCTCTGCTGTGAAAAGTGATGTTGATCAACGTTTTCTACTTAACAAGCTCATGATATATATACATCGTACTCGTTCATAGGGTACATAAATGCATTGCTTAGGAAGTAAAGTCCCTTTGACTGTGTTTTTTACTTGACCAATCAGTGTCCAAATGAGTGAAGTAAGACTAATTAGTGGTTCAAAACAGTGAAACATTGTACTGATATTTTTGGTCATTAAAATGAGTTCCTCTAACAACTAAAGGTAGTTGATTGTTTATGTATCCCACCAAGTGCATCGACTGCTTTGTTATCTTAATTTGATTGTTAATTGTAGGGTTCACTTACAGTGATTCTTTTCCTGCAATCCTTAATCAATGGTAACAGCTGTTGCTGAAACGCCTAATTGGTGAGGATTGACATGTAATAGTTTCGGTATGCTGTAACTTTTTCGAGTTCTTAAAATTAACAGGAAGTAATAAGTTATCCTCAGTTGCCTACAAAAATACGAAAATTCGAATGTTGGGAAAATGCTTCAAAATATTTTTAAAATTATGACAGTATTACAGC
>VCRD01000177.1:136594-159783 GCA_006783055.1 Trinorchestia longiramus
ATTTTTAACGGGCATTCACACTAATTACTGAATAATCGAAAAAGATAGGCTACGTAGACTGCATACTGGACAAAATCATATGAAAGAGAAGTTTTAGAATTTTATAGAGTGTCCAGTATATGTAACCTATCTTCCTATGTTGTTAGGTTGTAGCCATGCAAAGACCAAACCAATTTTTGTGGTCGTCCTGAGTCACCCCCCAGTCGAACTCCGGTGGGAATAATGCTATATATGAATGTGCAATTAATGAAACCACTAACTGTAAGAGTGACATGACAACCAGATAATAAATCCTTGGTCACGTTAAAAATTCTAATTATTTCGTACAGTCACGCAATAGTTAATTTGTAGCATTAAAAAATCGAAGAGCTTTACAGTCCTTAATGTTCAATACTCTCAATACAAGAGAACCACAGTTTCGGAAATGAGTTGTATTTCTTTTAGGAGGGTAATATTTTAACTAGTGCAGTGATCTTGATTCTTTTAAGCATATAAGCACTGTAATCCATCAGATCGTCAATATTTCTGTCAATTAATAAATTTGTTCTTGTAACATAGATAGAACATTCAAAAAAAGAGATCAACTTTTCTTGAACTCTCTCTGAAATCAGTTGAAAGATTGAATCTTCAACAGACCTTTATTGAAAACTTAAAAATGGAAATACACGTGTACCTAACATCTTTAAGTGGCAAGACGATTTTTTAATTGAGTCATCATGCTGCAATAACTGTTGAAAAAATGAAGCGGAACATTTTAAAGAATGTATCACAAAATAATAATTCCAGTGTAAGTATTTTTATTGACCACATGTTCTCGGTAAAAACAATTACTGCACTGCGATCTTAGGGCGTATTTCTGAGCACCCTTCATATACACACAGCGCTTGACTTTTTTTTTGCGCATAAAATTCTTTCGTTCTGGTGTACGCACAACACCATGTCTCCTATCATGCACACCATTAATTACCTCATGCCTGAAATCCTTTGATCTTGTGGAAGCTTCCCTAACCACAAGCAGTGATGGGAACATTATTATCATGACTAAAATGTTATGTTAAAAAATCCAGAGCGTTGAGTTCAAGTATAACCCTTGCCACAAATCGATTAGACTTGCATCAGTTCCGAAGTCTGGTTCGAAACCAGTTCTTAGCGTGGGCTTATATTTTAAGCCAGTGTTTAATTACATAAGTTACAGTTGCTCATATAAAATAGGTCGAGGATGAGTTTCTTTGCATTGATATATATCTATGCCATTGAATTCTGCTCTGGGTATACTTTTGGTCGTATATAGATGCTTAATACAACATACCAACTAAAATTTAACACTTTTTATATCAAGAAGGTACGAGCTGCTTTAGGCATATTCTGATTCTATTTTTGTGTCATATGATACCTTATTTGAAAATTTAGGATCGTTCATTGTTGGTATGTTGGTAGTAATTCGAGTATCATCGGTTCAAAGTAGTTAATCCCTTAATTTTCATGTACCTTTATTTATGAACGAGTTTGAATAGGCGGTTATAATTTTGCATCCGTGTCCTCCTCATTGTAAATAATCGGATGCTTCTTGTACAGAATCCTTATGAAGGTGCAGGAAATATTTCAGCGATTTAATACACAGGGAATTCGATGGAAATCACACTAAGTTTCTGCTATAATCATGACTATGCCTATTTTTCAGTTCAGTTTCATCATATACATAAAAAAATTCATAAATCTAGTGTACATAGACATGTAAAATCAACTTATTTCATCAGATTGTGTAGGTTATTAAAAACTTTGTACCTATATCACAAAAAACACCGCTCAGACACATACAGTAACTCTATAAAGTGTATTTTTCCTTTAGTTTGCCCATCTTCAGCTAGAATATTTTAAATAGTTTAATTGAAACCAAGATATAATTTCACATTTAAATTAAGTTTTATGACCACCGAAATCAACTTAATTGTAAAAGTGATTAACACTCAAAAACATGTATTTTAAACTATTTTGTGACAACTATCATAAATTATTTAATTTGAGAACATCGAACTAATTATCATTAACCTAAAATGATTTTTTCAAACAACTATTTTTCAACATATCGGGCGACTTTAAATTCTGTAGTTTATTTTTGCATTTGGATCCAGAAATAATTTCGGGAGAAATGAGATAATCCGAGTACAAGGATATTTTATGATAATAATTTTGCCTTTGAGGAAAGCACAACATCTGTAAATGATAGCGCAATTTATTTTTCCAGCAATTATAACTTTATAAGAAGCAAATTGACTCGTAAAATAAAAGAATTACAATTTTTTTGTAGCATTTAAAAAATGTTCAAGTTGAGACATTTTCTGTTTGCTTGATTGAGTATATAAAGTCGTCAAATACATCACTAAATTTCTTCTCTACAGAGAAACACTGAAAAGTTCAAGCCACCCCTAAAATCTTTAATTGCAGTACGTATGCTCAATCAACTTTCAAACGTTTTTAATAATTCACATTCCATGATATGATGCACATGCAGATAATATGAGGTTCCAGAAAGTTTTTATGATACATAAAGTATTAATAATTTCATCATAAAATATGTCAGACGAATATGGCATTTGTTTTTCAATACTGATTTTCTCAAAATTATTGCGATAACCAATCATTCAAAGGAAGAGCAGGTCCTTCATATATAATTAAAAAATATTCAAACTCCAAGCATGGCTATAAAATCAAGAATAATCAACACAAAGATAGCCTTGGGAAATTCTTACTATTTGAAAAAAAGTCTTTCAATAATTCGTACATTTTAGAACAAACACAATCGAAAATATTAATATGATGTATCAGAATTATTTCATACTTGCATTTGAAGAAAATGTTCTTCTGCATCTTGAATTCTACGTTTTTTTAACAGAAATGTCTTCCCACCTGAATGAGAAAAGTCGGCCATATTAAGCCGGCGGCATGGCTGAGCGACCGCGTCCTTCGCCGCCATTACGTGGAGCTTCTCCGCAACGCCATGCAAGCCGCAGAGGCCGAGGCACACAGATGTTCTTAGAGGTCCATTACTAAGCTCAAATTCAATATTTGCTCGCTATATGAGGTTCATAAAGGAACCTTAATTGTAGCTCAGTGTGTAAACAAATTGCTGGTAGTTAGAGTCAGGAAGGATGTTGGACACGCTTTGTTTTAATTGAAATTTGAGTTTCAGAGCTCGGAATTTTCAGAACGAACATTAATTGGCTTAAAGACTTTGTATCCTTCACACATCTTCGATTCCACATTTTTTGTTTGATACACACTTCGTTAAAAAGCATCTTTTTTACGCTGAATTTGTAAGAATTCCTAAGTTGTCTGACCAATAAGTTGGAAGTCGATCTACCGCCGAGCGGTAAGGAGCACCACGCAAGCGTCCTTCGAAAGAGATTCGATCAAAATTTAGACAAACAAAGTATTTTTAGAATCTATCTCTGCCTGAACTTTATGTCGCAGCACGTTACAAATACTTTTTAGAACACAGTGATACTATATTCGATCGCATGACACGAAAAAGTACATTTTTATCGTGACTGAGCGAACCCTGTTCAAATTGTACCTTCACTGTCATGGCGTAGGAGAGCCGGCCGTCCACCCTAGTTGCCGAGGGATGGTTGGTCCAAAGCAGCATCGTTACAGAGATGATTGCCCTATGACGATCTCTGGCTCTAGAGACGACCAAGTCATGCTTCTGAAAAGCTGGAGTTTCACTTTCGTTGATCTCCGGTGCTATCCACTGTATTGAGGTTATACATGACTACGAGGGTGGACACATTTCTTTTCTAGTTTTCAATGAGAAATACTAATATCAAATTGAATGGATTGATAGACAATTTCAGATACGTTATACATTTTGATCTCACATACACTCGACTAGCATTGAACGAGATGCATTTTTAATAACTGATCATTTTGTTCATGTACGAATTGTATCGAATTGTTCAGCTTATTTGCTCTTCCTCTGATTGTGTAAATATGCATGGCACGATCATAGGTATTTACAACCGGCTAAAATTTATCACTCTAAATTTTGCTAATATGTTACTACTACCTTTTCATAGGAAAATACAAAATGTAAGTCATACATTAACTGCTTATAAAAAGAGAGAGGCATATTCCATTATTGTCCTCAGTGAATATAGATATTTTAGTGACAGGATTTATTTTAGGAAGACTTAAGCTCAATTTATACGAATCTAGCTAATGCATCTGAAGAGGAATTAAAGAGAAGTAATTTATTTCGAGCTTTAAGTTATATATTATTCTTATAATGTATGGTATTAATGTCATCTGATTACTGAACTTTCTGCTTTTTGAATCATCTATAAACAACCCATATCCATGATAAAAGCATATCTATATGTATGTTTATACAGGCAACAAAACTCTAAGAATAAATAGGATGCCCATGAAAAAATTTATCACGACAGAAATATTGATAGATTTTGCATTATGTTAGTCTAGTATAACGGGATACTAATGAATTAGTGATAGTAGCAGTTGACATTGTTGAACTGTTTTTTATACACAAGTGTATACACTCGAAAGTTTCAATTGAAATGATACATTTTTACCTAATGTAGTAAATATGTTATTCTCTTTGCTTCCTGCAAAATTTAAGTAACCTTTATGGATTTTAAAACTTAATCTCAACGAAGCAAGGTCGCACAAAAAAAGCATTCAAACCTACAATCGTAAGGACTAAGTGGAATAATTTATCAATTAATCAAATAAATCATAATTTTTGTGGTACCGGCGCTGCAAATTTTGGCAACGATTTACTTTGTTTAATTCATCTCCACACAGATAACACATTTGAGGCCCATGTACGATTGCGAGAGACCTGTGTATGATTGCTGAGTTGGTGCGTGACTTAAATACCTGTGCGTGATTAAGGTGCGTGCACGTGTCTGAAATGTCTGTGTGTGATTGAAGTGCATGTGCTTAATTTATGATCCTACGTTAGACTTTATAGAATTTAAGTAGCAACCCAAGAATGAACCACACGGCTCATACTTATTGCCATATTCTATTCATGTAGCTTCTGATTTCTTCATTATGAGTTACAAAGAGAGAACCATTTTTCGTTCACTGTCAGTTGTGCGAATAGTTCGAGGATGAGAAATATTTTCTACTGCTACAATGTTGCTTATTTTACGTATCATACGTCGATTTCTTTCATCCGATAAGAAATGGATTATAATTTTTTTCAGATAATAAGTAATAGCTTCTTCATTTTATCTTCATCCCAAATGATCCTAATGACCTAAATGTAAGTACAACATATGACTTTTACAGAAATTGTTAATAAAATGTCAGATTTTGGCTGGTTAGTGTTTCTCAACTTTAGTTGGCGTAAAGACGTTTCAGCATTTAAATCTGCAACGAGCAACTATCTGTAAGAAACAACTTCTCTACAAACATCATATAAATTCTAATTCTAATACATTACTTTTATTATTTCGCCGTGATTTGACAGGAACGGAGAAAAGGAAAACGGACTTAAGAGCGATGAACATTGAAGCAACGAACATTGGAGGCCCACCTGCACGCATGAAAATGCTGCCTACGATTGTTCTTTCACCCATGCAGGGGGCAAAAAAGTGCCAGTAAAATACGACTAAGCCATTAATAAATGCTGCTGAATTATAGATGAGTCGGGAGGACATTTACACGGAATACGATGTCCTCAAATTGTGTTCAAGATTTGTGGTGTTCATACCGGTATAAATTAAAATCAATGGCAAGATCTTGGCCTGAAAAATATTTTGTACATTCTTTGGCACCATAAAGAAAATTGATAATAAAATATTGAAAGTGTATGCCAAATTTTATGCTTCATTTATTATCATGAACTAATATAGTGAAATAATAATTTTTTATACCTTTTCTGACCGTTGATTTGCAATGTAATTAACAAAAACTTCCGTCCCTGTTAACAATTCAAATTAGTTTCAAGTCTGATAATTTAATATGCACTTGAGAAGAGTCAAGGAATAAAATCTGATCATTTTTAGGTTTTCAAGAAGTTTCTCGGATTGATGATTCTATATTATTGAAGTATTTGTCGTTATTTCATCCTATGAAATGGTAAATATGTACGTCAATGTTTGATATTTTTGTAGCAAAAATATTTTGTTGAGAAATTGGTTCAAGGAGACAAAAAGACAAGTATTTTTTTCAGCGAATGGTAATTTGTATATTGGTATACATAAATGTGAATGTTATTCTAAGTGAGTTACACAACAATAAAAAATGGGCTGGCTAACTTAACCCTACTAAGAAATACTGGATAGAAATTCACGTAGAAAAATATACTTCTCCACTTGAATTCGCGAACAAGTTACTTGCAAGTTTACAGGGAATTTAATTCCTTACATCAAATTACTACGAATTTACGTAATAGAAATAAACGCCAGCGCTAAAATATGTCTTGCACTCCTTTTTTCAGTCCTTGTTCGTACTAGGCTGTTAGTAATTCAGACGGAAGAAGCTCAAAAATGATTTACATTACGTTAGGAAGGTATTATTCATTCAATATATAGGAACAACAAAACTCGCACTCATTTTTCCAATGCTCGTTCAGTATTTTTAAGTTAACAATTGATGGCGGTGGTCCTTATTTTCGAACGTGGTCAGATTACTAAGCTTACCATAGGGTACCATTGCTCTAACCAACTATGTAGCAGGAATAAATTGAAGAACCTCATCAGTAGCATAATTATAAATTGAACCGGGGACATAAAGATTTACTCTCTGATTTACACAACACTTATCTTGCCCTCAACAACAAAGCTCGAAGCCGCCGGTCTCGGTACAGAGCATGTTCAGCATCAGCGACGAAGACATACTATAGCGTTGAATTGGTGAGTTACGGAGACGCTGGCTCCTCCGTACGCTACAGCATTGGTAAGCGTGTGTGAGGCACAAGTTTATGACCAGCGTGTTGAATAACTCACAGAGATTGCGCACCCTTCCAAATGTGCAGTTGCATCCACCGTACACATGTTAAGAACAACCTTTGAGAGATGTTTGTGTTCGAAGACTCTATACCAACTTCATCAACCTTCGTCACCTTAAAAGATTGGGTAAGCTCCATGAGTGTGAAACTCATACTCTTCCCACTGATAAAATTCATCACAAAATGTATAACTTTTCACAAATTAGCAATGATTCACTGATGCATAGCGCATTCTCTATATGAAGCAGAATCATCTTCAAATGATTTTTAGCGTCTGGTATGGACTGTAAGTAAAATATGTTAACATTTATCACCTTTTTAAAGTAATGATCTCAATGATTTTTTATCAGAGTAAATTTCTAGAAACGTTGGACCTTCAACATGTAGGCCAGTAATCAAATGAACAGAAAATTAAAACATATTTTTTGTATTCTAACAGTGGTTTTATGTTATGATCATTTCATTGTGTACAAATTTAACAGAACATAAATGTGTGAATTAAATTTATCTTGCAGAGGGGAGGCTTATAGACTGGCTGTTTTTTCACGAGCTAGATTTGCCAACAATTTATTAGGATTAAACTCTATTTCTAAATCACAGTATCTATAAATTGAAGTCATTTTTCAAACATATATTTCCTTTGATTGTGGCATTTTGGTCAAAAAATAAAATGTGCTTCATAACTCATCGTTTCTAGCTGCTAAATACATTTAATTTTTAATAAAGCTGTAGTACAGATTTCCTCTAGAAACTTTGAATCTCATAGAAAATAGATTTATTAGTATACATAAGCAAGAATAAGAATTAACATTTTACCAACATGCGACACTGGGACCCTCGTAGTATGGATGGCAAATACCAGCGGTATTACCAGTATGTACCTTTACAAAATAAATAAATTGAACTTAAATGGAACCTGACACACTATACGATCGATCTTTGGTCCGTTGGGCCTCTGCCAATTAAATGTAGTCACCCAATTTGTAGTGAATTCAGCTTCAGGGGTTAAGCTGAAATGAACTATAGTTATCCATTTGTTTGTACGTGATCCAATTTACAGTAGAGATATGATGCAATAAGTTTTCAGTTTAATTTGCTGTTATTAAACCTTTTCTTTGCTGGTAAGGTCTTGGTAAAGATTTCATCGTCCGGTACACTAGAAACACAAGTTGTATTTCCATGTTTAAATGTCCATCACATTTCTACCTTTCAGTTTATATTATTCAAAAAAATATAGAGCAAACTTTTAATGAGCACCTAACGGGTGTTAAAAATAATTTTATTTAATTTATCGATGGAAGCTTGTGATTTTTCTGTTCTTCAAGCAAAGATTAACATTAATTTGAGAATTTATACCTACCTGACAATTATGCCCGCAGGAATAAATGAATTTTTCATCTATTTTTCAAATTAAGAGTCTCAAGACAATAATACTCGTATGTGTGGGACTAGTGAATTGGTTTACTTCAGTGTCCATGTTCTAGTTAAGCTTCTCTTTTACCCAGCACGCGTTAAATTGATGTATGATTTTTTCGCTTATCGCCTCACATGACAGTATCATATAAAAATTTCGTTAGATATATTGAGTCTTTTATAGACTCGATGTTAGAGTATAAAAGATATTCTGAAAAAACTTTTTCAAAGGAACAACCACCAAAAGAATTAATCAAAGAAAAATTATCTATTGAACTATCATGCTCCATAGCAACCAGGATTTCGATTTGGCTAAGAATACCACGCATTTGTTTGCACAGGTAAAGAACAAATCAGATACGAGTACCCTCAAATAAATTCTGATAAGATATATTTTTGGCGCCCAAGTCTTTCAAGTGGTTATCACCACGTGATAAACCAAAGTAAAAACAAGGTCTGAAAATTTACGAGCCCGAAACCAGCTTTGACAATTCAATAGAAAAAAACTAATTAAATTTGAATACAACCGGTGTTTATTTTTGTTTTTACGTTTGACAAGTTACCACTCACCATAAAAGTTAACGTGAAAATCTAAACCGACGTGAAAATTTGTATACACTAAAAGATCACTCAACATAAAACTCTGATCTTACGAAACTAATAATTCACACTACATATTTACGAAGAGTTTCATGAGAAGCGTGTTGGACTTCACTAACTCATATTCAATGCGTCACCAAATATCTAATCAAACATGAATTTCGTTCAGCTTCACCCCTGATACGTGCCTGTTCTGAGTGCGTGGCATGCGGAACGTGATGAACAGCGTAATTTCAGCTCAATTGACTTTAATGACGTCCAATCGTGTGTGTTCAGGGCGAATTTTCTCAATTACAGAATGATATGCGACTACCAGGGTATGTCGCTCCTAAAAATACCAGCAAACTTTAATGGTAAGCTAATATCTGGCAGAAAAGTCTGTAGAGTAAGGGTGTCAGCACCAACAGTTTCTATCCAGCTCTCTCAAACAACGTAGGATGTCGATTTCAAAATTGGTGATCTTTTAACAACACAACAGAGCGTATTACAGTTCAAAGTACATTCAAAAAATGTTTCATTTACTCTGACAACTTAATAGTCGTCATGAAAAGAAACAAATAACATTCATCAACT
The DNA here is from genome assembly GCA_006783055.1 of Trinorchestia longiramus. Lineage (NCBI taxonomy): Eukaryota > Metazoa > Arthropoda > Malacostraca > Amphipoda > Talitridae > Trinorchestia > Trinorchestia longiramus. Next base: position 146,157 of record VCRD01000177.1, read on the forward strand.
TTTTAAGCTGAAAGTATTTTTTGCAAATAAATCTCAGAATATTTTACACTACTACCTCATTTATGTACTCACCCCTTTTATGAGAGAAACTCAGTTTAGGCAGGAATTTTCAGGGAAACCACGGGGCAGAAATTATATCTAAAACCACAGAATGTGTGTAGAGCCAATATCACCAATTTGTAGGAACTAGCTATTTACTCAAGTTCAAAATTTCATTCTTTTCACTACCCACTGTGGAAAAGGATGCACACGTCCTCCTTTCAACACCCTCACACTGCTAACTCTCGCTCTAAAGTTAGCCAGGTCCTATTATTCACCAACAAGAGCCACGAGCTAGCTGGTCCGTAGCTGCTGCTGCCCACCTCCTGTAAACTAAAGAACTCCCTTCACTTGCCTCTCGATGCCCACACATATGCCCCAGTCATCCGTCCTGAGGTTGCTATCGCAGTCTGCCACTGACACTTTACTGACTGTCAAATCTTTCATAGTCATCTTCAATACTAGTCTTCTGAACAAGCATACAGCACGGGTGGGAAACCTGTCGTGTTATTTCTTGTCCTTTGACTACCTTGCAAATTTGAATTAAATTCCCTGTAGTACTGTTACAATATCAGCAAAGTATATAACACGCCATGAGCGTTCTTCGTGTATCTTCCACCCTCCCCGAAAAATAGTAAAAGCTTGAGCACGATACTCGTAATTCTGCTTCACATGCATCTTCTACCGCCATTCTTAAAACAATAATGAATGACTTTCGCCAGTCGTAAAGTACCTAACATATGCACTCTTTCTGGAAAATCCACGACCTACTCAGTTAGCCCTGCAATTAGTCATCGTACGTTTCCAAGCTAAGACCTAAGTGCTCAGCCCCGATGATCGATCTTAGCCAAGGAGGATGCGAGGCCACCCACTACTCTATCACTTTAATCATCTGTCATTAGATTGCCCCAGACTGAGGATAATTGTTACGGGACTCAAAGAGAGCCCCATTTTCCCTCAAATTGTTGGATGGCTTTGCACCGGTCACGCGCGAAACACTGGTTTTCACGAGATGATTCATACGCCATCTAATTATTCGTCCCTCGCAATATGAGGTTAACTCTACAGGTAACAAATTAGATGTTAATCAGATCGGTAATTGAATCTTAACAACAATAAACGTCATGATAAGCAGCGTGAGACGAGGGGCAAGCGAGCTGGGGACTCCTCTAACATTCAAGGTTTACGACACTTTTACGACGACATAAAACCTCATGTGAAGGGAGCATAACACGCCTTTTAAAGGTTCTGCGGATCATTTTATGGGATATCTGAATGAAGACTGGACTTGTGTTTACTATCATTACTACAAACGAGGTGTTGATGAAGCGACTACCGTAACCAACAAGTGGCTCTCTAAAAGGCAAAGGACGTTCAGTTTCTACAGAACAAGTAAGATCAGAGAGCTAAGTGGTAAGGACGCTAGCTGAGGTATTCTCTACAAGGTCGAGGACAAACAGTTGTAGTTTCCTCCATAGCTAGCCGTAGGTGTGGATACTTTAAATGGTATCTTCTGGATGAGAGGTGCAGATAACGTTTGAATTATAATCAGATTTTAAGTTATGTTAATTAAGTAACAATTTACTGTATGTTGTATTCTTTCTACAGTAGTGTAGAAGACAGGGGGCATTTTTACAGAGGTGTATTATTTTCTCATTGATTTACACTCTATACCTCTCCGATCAAATTATTACTTGTCTGCTTTGTAATTAAAAGTTGAATTGCACGCATATATGTATATATATATATCCTGAACAATGTATATATATAAATATATACATATATATATATATATATATATATATATATATATATATATATATATATATATATATGAGTGATCAAATGTTTACTAGAAATTGAAACATTGTTGAAAAAGCTAAGCAAAATTCGAACAATTTCACGCTTTGTTGTACAGAAATGAGGTTATGGATGATACTTCTTTTTGAGAGTACGAACAAAAATTTATTCTAAATCACGATAGGAAACTAGATATGTAACAAAATAGTTTCAAAACTATTATTTTTTATCATTATCCTAGCTTACCGAGTCGAATTTTATGTTTAAAATAAACTATATCTGTAATCTAGAACTTGAACATCGAAAGTTTTGGTCGTATTGCCGACTCGATGTTTCACAGCGCAGGCATCGACCACGATACAACCTAAACCTTGTAGCTCTTTAAATTTGGAGCACGAGAAGGAGCTCTGAAAGAGTCTGAGATGCTCCTGAACAATGTATTGCTTAGCTGTAAAGCAGGCTGTCAGTATTCATTATTCTGGGACCACATTATGGCTTGGAAAGTCAAGCTCCACAATCGACAAAGCACGATTTCAGGTACACCTTATTTCTTCTTCCGGTTCATTTCACATGAACCAATAAACTAAAGTAACTATACGACCAGCTGTTTCTTGTCCGTGAAGTGGATGGCCAGACACTTTAACGAATGTGCAAAGTCATTAAGTTTTTTAGCAGAATGAAGCGCTTCAGATATGTTGTCAGGAGGACACAGTTTATGTACGGCTCAGAGCTCCCTTATAACAGAACTTTGTTGGGATCTTGGTTTTTTGAACGCACAAACATAGATCTTTCGTCGATGTTCAAAGCTACATCACAGCTGAGCTTGGCTAGATTTGCTTAATCTTGCCGCTATCGCTGGGCAAAAACTTTTGCCATCTTCTTTTGCTGATAAAGTGAAGAAGCTCGTAAGCTAACACTGAAAAACGAAAAGACGAAAAAAATGTTTATACATTTGCCTCGAAGTTTTTATTCTAAGATTACAATCGTCAACGAAAGATGAAAATTTGTCCCATTTTTCATAATAATTTGTTATTATCAATTATAATTTTTTGTTCAAGTCGATAGTCAGAAGTTCATGTCTTATTATGTTTTCTATTCATAACGCAACCTCGAAAATTTTGTCGTACCACAAAAATTCCGCTCCGACTTTTTTCAAAGAGTGCAATTCTCGAATGTAGTTCCATTGAGAAAGTGGCAGATTTTGCAATAATCTGCAAACGCCACAAATATTCTTAAACTTAAATTCACATGGTTTCATCACTTAATAGGCTTTTATTACCCGTTAATGCCATGAAATGAACACTTGAAAACACGGAACAAACAAGTGATAAAGAGTTGTTCTCCATAATGAACAAATAATTAAGATGCGTTTGTTATAGCAGCCAATATTTTTGATTAACTGAATAAAATTTAATAACCAAACAATCAATCGTTAAAAAATAATTCTCCAGTCCGACTTCAACGCCAAATTAATGATAATTTCTGCATCTTTTCCAAAATTTGTTTAGAATTTCTGAATCGGCGTAAACAAAAATAATCGGAAATTAAAAAAGTTTCATGAAGTAGTTTTTCCTAGCAAAATGGTCCTTTGGAATAAGATCAATGTATTGAAGCAAATCTGTGGACAGCAAGACCCTTTATGTTGCCAACGTAGGATATAAATTGGTTGTTTTTTCAAGTAGCCCAGGAAAAACATTGAAATTAACTCAAACACTTTCTCCAGTTAATGCACTTTTACTGAAAGTTTAACAGCAGTGGCCCTGTAGCAGATTTTATGGTAGCGTATCGAAATAACTGATCGTTTAATATAATCTCGTTATTCTCATCAGAATTTATTCGGAAAAAACAACCATCGAATTCGGCTTACTAAATTTGAACATATGTATCAAAATTGATGATGTGGTTGAACAAATTGGACTGACCAAGATAACAGATACAATATCATGTAGTTAATTTCGAAATTTGATTGGAAGGAATTAGTTTGGAAGTGAATAAGTATGATAAAGTTCTTCAGACGCACAACATATCAATGTCAAAAGAAACATTGTGAGCAAAATCCCAACATTGATGCTACGACCGAGAAAGTAAGTTTGCATGACCTGCCAGATTTCTATATTTAAGTGTCAGAAAAATTAAGGAATAAAATTCTAGAGATGGCTGCTCCGGCTCATCATCAGCATGATATTTTTTAAATAGTCGGTGACTTGGGTACGCTTTGAAGCATTATATATTATAAGATTTCAAAATATTACTAACAAATATGATGCTTTGGAACAAGTATCATATTCAACAATATTACGACACTGCTAGAGTGCAACGAACTTATATGTTTGCCCTCCAATATAAAAACAATGCTCTCCCAAACTTGTTTCTCATAAGTACTATGTAAGAGATCGAATGGAGGTTGGAAGTTTCTGTGCTACTATAAATGAATCCATGCATATGTTGCTCTTCTCAAAAACATGATCGAGCCTCCATGTTTTTCGTCACTGACTCAAGACGTACTTCACGTCTCTAGTCCTTAGTTGGGTTCTAGAACATTAGTCTCTCTTCGTCTGGTCGTACTGCATTCCTGCACGTAAGCAAAGCAATTTATAGAGCCCACGTCGATTTGATTCATTGTCATGCACTTTAATATCGCCAGAAATTACTTGCTGCTAGTGAGTTGGCACCTTACTATAAATTTTCAAAAGCAGTAATTTAGAAGTAAACTCCATCGCACGACCACAGTCTCAGCGAAATCATTTGCAAACAATGCACTGAAATTTTAACAAATCAAGGTTCCATACATAAAAACTTTTTCAACTGTCGATATATGTTCCCGATAATTTAATACGTAAACATAAACAGTCAACTACTATTTAATCCAATGAAGCTGATGGAATCATTATGGAATGACGGTAGCCCAATCATTGAATGATGTAGCTCATTACGTGTTCCTCAGCATACCATAAAATTGTAAAATAGATTATCGACTTTTTTCGTAAGCTATCTACCACTTTTTTCACGTTCTGTTCAATATCAATGTCTTTAATATTGACATTTTCACTACAAAGGCTACTTTCCGAATGATTAGTTAGCTCATAAAAAAGAAAATTCCCTTGAAATGAAGATCACATAAGCGTTTGGGTGGTCAACATTAGCTACGTACACACACTGGTATAGGTGAAGCTATTATCTCAATAAAAATACTTTGCTTAAGGTGATCATATAATTCTTCAGCACAGCCATCGCATTCATTCCAAAGCCCAGTCAGATCTGTTCTATTTAATAGTGCTAGAAACTTTATTAAAATACTTGGGAAGCTGCTGTTACTGCAATTAAAATGATGTAGCGCTGTTAGTTCATCAACCTTAAAGGTGCCCAAGATGGAGTTGAGCTTAAACCTACATTTGTTTGAGGTCTCTAGCGATTGTTGATTGAGCCATGGGGCTCATTTTTAAGGAATTATGACAGTTCACAAAATTTCTCAAGAACAATTCAATTATTTGGACAAAAATGTTTTCTGCACGTTTATTGAAGCAACTCAATAACGTTGGCAAGAGATGGCGTGTGGAATCCAAGCCTTTAAATAAGAGAGAAAAGTCGTGATCTTTTGGCTTTGGCGGGATGAAGTGTCGCAACCATGTGGCAAAGAGGTAGCTTCTGAATACCACGAGGAAAGCTTTATGTTCTAATTATAATGATAGGATGCCGAGTCTAGTTCTACGTTGAGTTTGTCTCGCTGCTCAGGCGTCATTGGTGTTTGGTAGAGAAGATGAGGCATCTCAAGCTATGAAGAATCTTAGGCGCATTTTCTATGATTTCGTAATAATTTGTTCATTACTGTAGAAGAATTGTATGTTTATTGAGGTTTCAATGGTTGTTTTGAAAATTAATGTCCTAAAAAGTGGTAGTTTTTATTCACTGTAATTTGCAGCTAGGACATCGATTATGGATTACAGTACAACTCAATTAGTGTTTTACAACTGATAAGACTGCCGAATTAAAACTCGTTGAACTGAGAATCCTCTTTTAGTAATTGACGGTCATGTAGTTAAAATTTTCTTCCTAAGCTTCGCATGTATCAGCAGTTTAAGTTTTTATTTGAAAATTTTAAAGGAAGACCATAACTTTTCGTTTTTTCACGCACTCCGATTTACCAATTTACCGCATGAAGCAACGTTAGTCCCCACTTCAATGTTTTCTCCCAGAGAAGCTCACTCGACATTAAGCTAAGGGAACCGACAGCATTCTCTTCATATTGAAGCGACATTAAACTGCCTTCTCGTGGAGAAAACATCACAAAAATTTCCCGACTCTGGTCAAAATTTCCTATCATTTGTCGAGTTTCATAAAGGTTTCTTTGGCTGTCATTGTGCAGGTATTCGTTTTTGGATAAGACGGAATCTGCCTTTGATACGGCGTATTCCTGGCCAATGTACGGCACAGATTCGTATAATTTAATGGTTTCTTGAGCAATAAAAGCAACTAATGGCTCTACATTTTACCCCAAGAATTTAATTTTACCTCGGAACCACACGCCCAGAAAAATAAAAAAAAGTTGTTCTAAAAAATGAGCAAGACGGTTTGGGACTGCTATAAATTAGCCAAACTGCCTCCACAAACTTATTGTCGATCTATTTTCAGGATTGTCTTGAACAGAAGCCGAGCCAGGCGACTTGTGTCGCACAGGAATGACGGAAAACTACGAGGTGATTTTAGAATTGTTGATGTAAGTAGATGGTACACTGCGACGAAAGATATTACGCGATTGCTGTCCTTTTCCTAAGCTGAGTTAAATTCCCAGCTTAAGTATTACACAATTACCGTCATTTTCCTAAACCGAGTTAAATGTCTGACTTAGGTATTACGCAATTGCTGTCCTTTTCCTAAATCATTTAGATGTTTGACTTAGGTTTACGTGGTTGCCATTTCATATCCAAACTGCCAGAATTATCTAGTATGGGCATACGTTTTTATCGTACATTTTTTAAATTGAGTTGAATGTTTAGTTTAGGTGTTACGCACCGGTCATTTCATAACCAAACTGCCTGTATTTTGTAACGTAGGCTTACGTTACATTATTTTCTACCTTAGTTGAACGAATTGTTGAATTTACGTATAACGAAGTTAGCATCTTTTATCGAAAAAGGAATGGATCACTTAGTTTTTCTATCAAATGATCGCCATTTCTTTTCTACACTGGGTTGTCTAGTGTCTTGAAAATAAGTACCCAGAATTAAGCAAATAGTCAAAATTTAAATAATGGCAAATAACGACTACCCTTTTGGAAATTTCTGGTTTGGAAATTTCATGATCTTAGTGGTGGAAAAGTTTGTGCTAGCAATAAATTCCATAAAATAACAATGTTCGTGAGTAGTTATAACTCCAAGTAATCATATTAAATCCTTTGCTTATATTCTAGAGCTTAACGGTAAGCTACTAAAAAGGCCTCGACAGGGGCATTCAAAAAATGTCAATCTCATAATATCATCACTTGAACGAAACATGAAATTACTACCATTTCATTGAAGTGATGAATTAACTGTAGAAAATTATCAACATCCGTTTGATTGCAAGCCTGTGTAAGTGAACTTTCCTCGCATTAAAAATCATTAGGAAATCGTTATCAACAATCAAGAGGCAGGTTGTCATTTTTTTCACGTCTATTATAGGCAGATGTTTCTCTTCTTTACGAACCCATGAGAGATAACTCTGTCTTAAATGATGTGTTTGGAGCGTTCACCATCCCTAATTAGTAACAACTGTCATGTTCATGAAGAAGGGACCTGAATAAATGATGGGACTTAAAGAAGACCATGCTAGACATATAAACCAATTGGTGCAACCAAAATCAGATCTTTGCTTGTGAGACTGAGCGTCACAGAAGCAAAATATACGGATTAATTTTCATGGACCTTGGGACAGCACAAAAATGAGAGCACTGGTGTTTAATTATTGATGTGACATCAATTGAAAGACGCAGTTTTAGTTGTTGTGAATTGTAGGACACAAATGTATGGAAAGCTTATTAAATAATTCGTGTCTATTAAGTTGTCCTAAAAGATAACTTAATTCGCAAGGGATGTAGACCTAAAATCTTTTGAATTTATGTTTATGAGCACACAATCACGCCCAAAATACTAAAATGATGAAGTACAAGAATCACAAAAGTTATCGAGAATAACACACGTCATATAATTTTCTACGTTAAATGTACAACATACCTTTCACAAATTGAAATATGTTTACCTAAGAACAGCAATGGATACAGAGTGTCATCGAGTTCTATAGTGTTTAATATTTCCACTTAATTTACCTGACAGCTTTTTCAAGTCTTTGCCAATATTCAAGGGTCGAATAAACTTAAGAGATAAATGGCAAGCCATCTGAAAGTTAAATTTTCTCGTTCAAATTACCATGAATAATGGGAGTCCTCCTTTTCCTCACGAGGTTCTGTGATTTATTCGAATCCAATTTTATGGTTCAATAATGTATTTCGATTATGAGGTCGATATGACTATTCCAATATTTACCTTCCTCATAAGTTTCCATTATGGAGATCGTTACTTCAAATGATTGCCTCCAATGCTGAGAAAAATTAAATCTCTTATATATTCAGTCGCCGGGCAGAGAGGTCTCGTAGAGTAGTAACAAGGTCATTTACAGATACCACGATAGTTTCAATGAATTCTGTTTTTTACCGTTTTGTAAAAGATAGCATAATATTACTGTTGGCAAACCATGTGCAAAGGAATAATGGTTAAAACTTAGTATTTTTAATGAACGATTTTGATGAGAGTGACGGAAATCCTTAGTTTGCCGAAGTAAACTCTTTTGAAGCTCATATTCGCATATTCAATTATACCGCTAATGAACGAATAAAAAGCGTTCAATTTTACTGACGTGAATGTTTCATTTCTCGAGAAATTTGAAAGCACGTGGCTGATGAATTAAAAGCCCAATCCAATACTTTGAGCATAACTACCAATTTCTTCATTGAAACTTAAAATAAATAACTGAATGGATTTTTACAATTTTTGGCTCTTTCTCTTTTACTCACTTTTCCTTTCCTTTCTTATACTCAGCAAAATTATTTTCAGAGGATGTAATTTTTCAGCTAAAAGTAATATTAATTGGTAGATAAAAATCAAATCATTTCCATAGCGAAGTTTCTCATTCGTCTTCTATTAAATCATTATCGAAAATTGCTACCAATTTTATTTTCGGACTATTCAAGGTCAAAATTATATACTCTTGTCGCTCTGCATCACGTTTGAAGTTGGTTGACTTCAGTCATGATGTGACTCTCATCATGACTTGCAAGTCATGAATATTGTGGTTCCAATTCTTTATTGGATACGCTCTCCTTTTGTGCAGTTGTTGTAGGTGTGTAGGGCATTGTTTTCGTACTTCAAAAGTGACTAGAAAGGGTGGACTAGAATATCCTCCTACGAAAATTGGTCTCTGAATATCATTACCTGTCTGATATAGAAGCAAAGAGGCTCTGTTAATGACACTACATACATGACATTTTACATAAGAAGTGGCACTGTAATTTGAATTGCGCTGTTTGTGAAGAAAACAAATTTGTGATAAAAAGCTCCTCTATGAAACAATCCATTTGTCACATTTGTTCAAGAAGTAGAACAAAAATTTTGAGAAGAGGGAAAATTGTGACTTTAAGCAGACAGGTGTAGCTGTTGTTTCAAAATATATCCAGAAAAGATATAGACAAATTCCTCTCTGATTCAACCCAGTAAAATGAACGCTGTTAGGCGTATTCTTCGAAACCACAGAAGCAAACCGATTTACGAAAAAACTACCTCACATTCTGAAACTTTATCATTTGTTTCAACAACTATGGAATTGCAAGCGTAAATTTTCGAGCAAGTATCGCGTGGCGCTTGTAGTTTCAGCGAAGATCAGAGGCTTAAGCCTAAGCGTTAGCTACGGCGTGGGCTGCGCGCTGGAGCTCCAGGCATTATCAAACATTAATAGCAGCGGCAAATGGAGTGGGCCGGCGCCCGGGGATATTGCACCCCAAAGGCAGGCAAAAGCAGGCAAGGGGGAACTCCAGGACCAAACTAACGGGAGCAATATCTCAGCCTGCTCTACGTGACCTGCTGCGACTTGGCCAGACTACGAGACTGCTTTTCTGCACGACTTTACCAGCTTTGCAACAACTGCCCCTCACACTTCAGCCTTTAAATTGTTTCCAAGCTTAAAATAAGGTTCCTCAGAAATATTTCTTCTCTTTTAACCTGAAGGTTTCTTTTTCCCGTGGTTCCAAGAAACAGTTCATGACTAAAATTTCGCACGTCGACGTCATGGTGAAGAACAAGGTGGACCGTGACGCTTGTTTTGACCTTTATTTAAATACCCTTGTAAGTGACTGTATACCAATGAATATATTTTTCTAGTGTAAATTTTGACTGAGATAACAGTTAATTTAGAAATTTTTCAGGTTTAAATTGGGTCTCACAGTAATTTTAGAGTGAGTATTTTGTGTGCTGTCTGTATTTGTTTGTGTTATTATTGACACTTTGTGCTCAAAGTAATTGATATTCCTCAATATTGTTAAATAATCGCCCATCATACCTAATGTAATGCTGCTAGTGAAATTAATCCATAAAATGAAAGCATTGAAATGGAAAAATAATCTTCACTCTGGGCTTCACTGTTGATGTTCAAATTATCTGGCGAAAATAATACAATAATTTAATTTTATAGAGATGCAAGTACAAAAAATTTAAGCTTCCAATTATGTTGACATGAATGCAATTTACTTATTAGGCATCCACTGTTGTAAACCATTATTTCCTATTCAATCATGATTAGTATTTGCGACTAAGTATGATAAGCTTAGCTCCTTAATTGTCACTAATTATTAGTTAGTGCAGTTTCTGTTATTATTATCCCAGCCAGTCATGTTATCTTAATCTAATTCATAATTGATGATTTGATTTACAGCTACGACTGTGTTTACATGGCATTCAGCGATGTTTAACCTCATAATGATTTAAGAAGCTACAAAAACAGCATCATGATTTCTCTGGAGTTATTACCAACACTAACTCTCTCAATACTTAATAAACGTATGTACAAATAATGTGCACGATGAAAATCTATAAATGTTACATTTGTATCCAAAAACAATTTAAAGTTTAAATAGAAAGTGCTGGTTTTCATGAATCGAAAGAACAGTGTCGCAATTGAATTGAGAAAATAATTCCTTGAAAGTTGCAGTTCGGTGGTTGAAATAAGACAGAATTCTCGAGGGGATTACATGTAACAACCCTTCAATTGAGAACGAAGTCATGACGCCATCAATATCGCAGCTACACGCTACGGTAACAGTCGAAGTAACTTCTTAGAAGCCCTGCAGCGACTAAGACAAAGATAAAGGCGTAGAAACAACTCCAAAACTCGATTCTAGAAGAACGTAAGATATTGGTAATTGGGTTCAAGGGAGCGCTATCTCCGACGGGGGAATGCCGCACCCGAGTCCAACGTGAGCCAAGTTTGTATTCAGAGACAATGCTCAAGTCAAACTCAGGTCCTGAAAAGAAAACTTTGCAAGGAATTGAAAACTTGTACTGCCAAACAATTTTTTCCTAAAGCCGTATATTTTCAGTAGCTCAATGATACTCTAATGACTCAAATTAAGTGAGGTAATTCTGTGCGCTCAAAATTTTAACCAAGGCGTTTAAACAGTGAGAGAGGTGAAAAAAATTCATTATTTTCTACCACTGAATATGTCATCTTCTGAAGATTTTCATTCATGTTGTTTGCAACCAAAAATTTAAGCAGCATAAAAATGAACGAGTATTAATTCTTGAAAATCGCTTGGAAACTATTGCACAAGCTCTGGAAAGTATGTTTTAGAAGAATATTTTTAAAAAGTGAAACAACTCGAAAACACGAAAAGTGTAACGTGCTATAAATGAAATGTGATTAGTTAAAAAATAAAACGGTAATACTGGAAGGCTTTTCCAGGTCGCAATCCACTTTTTATCACATTAATGCAGAAATGCGTTTCATAAAAGCTGAGATTTCTCTCATAATTGAATCCTTCAATTCCCCACGACTTGAAAAGACGAGCGAAAAAACTTGACACTAGAATTTGAAGGATGCGAATCTGGAGCTGGAATTGGATGTAATGTCATTTCCTGGCACCGGCAGTTCAGTTTCTAATAACACGGTGTAGCTGTCATGCTAGGCATCACTTAAATCAAGTCACGGTGAGTTTAGTGTAAGTTTAATTAAGGGAAACGTCCCTGTTGTACAGTGCATGCATCACCGGCAAATGGGTTTCAGCTAGGCCAGGGCGCTTGGGGCTTGCTAAAAGGCCTGGATTTAATGCAAGTTAACCGGAGACCTCGCTGCAATATGGTTCGCTATAATTGCGACGTTAGTGTCCTCATGTTGTGTGTTTCAGGCGAACAGTAGTGCAATAGTGGATAGTTGAAGCTTGCCCTGTCCCATTGGAATATTCTAATTTGCTTACACTTTTAACAGAGCAATAAAATTCGCTCAAGGGCAGTATCGTTTAGCTAGAATTACGGTTAGGTTCTACCTAAAATTACTTATTGAAATTAATCCCAAGGGGAATTTGGTGCTGTAAACCGTTCTCTGGAATTCAATGTCTAACTCGGTGTAAAATTTTGCTGCTTTGTCTAAAAAATGATATTACTATTCGATTCATCACAAGCCTTGCAGCACGCTTTCCCGTGAAATATTTCTGGTCAAACTTCAACAAACTTATGAGTATCATTCACTCTTTGATAGAAAAAATATTTATCAGTTTTATTTAGAGCCATAGTTGCGTAAATTTGCCAGAAACAATTAATTTGATGTTCCCGGAGAAAAAAGCTTCCCGCTTTTATTCCACGATTTTATTGTCAGATTCTCAAAATCGTAAACAAAGAAAATGTTGCCATGCATGCACATATGGCAGTGAAAAGATAAATTATTTTTATTGAATACTGAACTTACCATAACCTTAAACCTGAACTGTAAATGTTTTTTCACGCAAATTTTTCAGTATTTTAACTCAAGCAGAAATTAGTGGTATCCCAAAAACTCAATTGTGAAAAATTTACCCTGAGTACGTAACATCAATTGTTATTGAGTTCTAGAAGTCAGATGAAGCTAGCTATTTTCGATAAGAAACCATAAATGATGTTATATATTTTTCTAGAACTATATTAAAAAAATTCGTATCACATCACGGTTTTACTTTCTTGTAAGAAGAAGTAACTGTGAATGAAGCACTTGTGTTCGATGTTTATGTTACTGATATGAAAACAAGGAAGGAGTTCAGTTTCGACAACTTGAACTTTCACTTTTTTTGCACTCCTAAGAAGTTAATTTCGAAGAAAACTATGCAAAACAGCGAAACAAAGCTAAAAATTAAAATATCACATAAATCAGTCAGACAGTTTACGTTTTCCAGTTTTTTATACAGTAACATTGAAATCTTGTGATGAGAACAAATATCCTAAGCGACATTAAAAATCAGTTTTCCCATGTAATAACTTTAGCTTTGCAATGTTAAGAAGTAAAAATATGGGAGCACAGTTGCCCTGAACCATATGCATTCAGTATGAAGTATCAAACAATATGGATATTTGCTTCAGAACTATTTTCTTGAAGAAGAGACAGCTGAAGTGTCATTTTCTTGAAGAAGAGGCAGCTGAAGTGTCATTTTCTTGAAGAAGAGGCAGCTGAAGTATCATTTTCTTGAAGAAGAGGCAGCTGAAGTGTCATTTTCTTGAAGAAGAGGCAGCTGAAGTGTCATTTT
>VCRD01000177.1:160794-217246 GCA_006783055.1 Trinorchestia longiramus
ACCAGTATACTCTTACCGCTGAAAGAGCGTAATATTCCATCATTGTAAAGTTCAATGTTGCATGAGCCATGCATCAACTTTATTCGAAATAAACCGTTTTTTTTTCTTTTTTTGAGTAGGGCATGGGAGCTTTGTGGAAGGCAGGAGCGGGCCACAGACATCTCTGCTGTCCTCTTGGGAAGGGCCCTTGCCCTCATATCATCTCTCACAGGCCCAAAACTTAGGCTAACTTGTCCCAAGCGCTGCCCACTATGGCCAACTTAAGATATGCTCGCCACCTAACTTCTGGTGTAAACCAATTTAGAGAATACCATAATTGCTTCATGAATAAATGCAACGTAATTCAAGTCATTATCGTTAATAACATTATAGTAATTAACATGAACTCTACAGAGGCCATTTGTGCAGCATCACTTCGGATTATTTTCGGATAAACTGAGTTTACGATCATAGTTGTAATTGAGGACTTATATCAAACAGCCTTGGACAATTTTCGTAAATTACAGTACTTCCTCCGTGACTTTTAAATGAGTTCAGCAACTGCAATTATCAGCCGATGTTCAAACCAACTTGATTCACCATTTACATAGAAACTGAAGGGATTAATTTCGTGTTTTCAGCTTTTTTATCCACGATAGCCTATAGGTGCGAACCGAATGCATTTTTCTAGTAGCATTTAAAATAAGTACACCAGACAATAATTGTTTCTCTTGGCAATGCAGCAAAAGCTCTTTTTTCAGGTTAACGACAATATTATGCATGCTGTGCAAGCGCGACGAAATTCGTGGGCGCTGTTTCGCGAGTTGCTGCACTCGTATCGTGCATTAGACTTTTGATACTTTCATCACACGTTGTCACAAAATGTGCGCTGATTAATCTCTTTAACGAGCGCCATTAGGCTGGCGTTAGCGAGACAAATGCAAGCAGAACAGTTGTGTATGCTTTTGAGCGCTTTTCAATCATTCTAATGTCGAAATTTTTAATTTCTAATTCGCAAAGTTTGGAATAACTCATTTGAGATATGTGCGTGTATTTATGGGGTCATTTTTATTTTAATATATTATCATGTTTCATTGCTTAAAGTTTATGCTTATTGATCAAAAAATCTTGTCACGAATTTGGTTTATGCTGCTATTGGTAGAAATAATTCTTCGTTTTATATTGAAAGCAGAAGTAAATAAAATCCTGCTTTTGCAAGACATTTCCTTCTAAGTCAAATGATACACCGCTCGCTGAGTGGGAAGAGAAAAGGAAAATGCACTGGACGAAAGAACAAACCAGTAGAATAAGAAAAAGTTTCTGAAACACTCAGGTAATGGGTGCTCAGTGTACACTGATGCAAAGCAAGAATTGCCTGGGTGCTGGGGGAACAACGAATACACTACTCAAGGGATTAAAATGCCACCTAAAAAGTTTACCTAATGCTGAGTTGATGGAGTTTATGCGAAGTCTGTGATGTGTGATTATGGCTCCGGAGAGAACGCTGGCTACATTATGGATGGTATCGCTATTTCATGGAACTAACCAGAAATTTTCATCGCGTGTGAGTCTCAAGGAAGTGTACAGCCTAGTCAAAATACGTGTGTACATAGAATCAATATATTCGTATTTTCATAGGATCAATGCATTAGTGTGCTCAAAGTAGCAAAATTTTCATGTCTTCAAAGGATTAATGTTTTTATTTGTTGATTGAATTTGCGCATTCTTATGTTCAAAACATGAATAGCTTCATGTGTTCAGATACCCAAGGGTATCATGTTTTCAAGGGATCCACGTTTTACCTGTTTACAAAAGCAATACTCTTGTCTGTGGAAATGATGTATTGTGTTTTTAAACGGGCAATGACTTTTTTGTTCCTAGTAAAAAGACGTTAGTTTATTCATTGAATTAACAGTTTTGCGTGTTCAATTAATTAACACATTCGTTATTGATCAAATGAATGGTAAATTTGTGAATTCAAAAGACCTTTCAAATCTTGAAATCATGTAGAAAAAATTGGAAAATTATCGAAGGTCGTATTAATTTAACTACTGGACTTTTTTTCATTCATTTTAGCACTAGAAATACTTCTAGTGCTAAAATGAATGAAAAATTTATGTTACATATAGTTCTGCATTTCACGTTTACTATTTAAAATTTTTCTCCATACAGCTTTCAAGATACTGCTTCAATAAAACATTGTGCCTCTACACACACTGCACATGATTCAGCATTGCAGAAACCTGTGAATTTTGGTGAAAAATTCTTTGCCAGTTACTTTCCTCCTTGAAGTAAATCTATTCTGAATGAAATGTCTGGGAAGAAACATGCAGGGGAAAAAATGGTGTATGTGAGAAGGAAGCATCCGTGAAAATTCATGAACCGGAAGCCATCTTACGAAGTAACACTCAGCTCAAAGCCTACCTAGGGTGCCTGGGTGTGTGACTTCAATGAAAACATGCCAGTCTCTTCATTTAGCAAACTGAATGCAGCAGTTATTTTATTCATATTTACCGTAGCCTTCACAGATGTATATGCATATACAAGCATATTTTACATGTATATATTTATCGTACCTGCAGTATGACTATAAAAACATACTCCTTTCTTCCTTAAGAGAACTAAATCTAACAATTATTTAATTCACAGGTACCTCCAGAAATTATATATATATATATATATACATAAAGTGTTATCTTGAATTCGCAAACTGAATGCTACAGTTATTTTAATGCCATTCACTGCAGCTTTCACATGTGTAGGCTATTCATGGCTTTAATCACAGTTAGGTTAATAGTAACAAAAAATATAGAGACCAAACTGGAATGAAATAAATAAACTCTCTTTGCAAGTAAGATATATATAAAGTTTCTTTTTTCAAAAATTAACTGTATTTATAAAATTGCCAATGCATAGGACATTTGAATCAATTCGGCCCATTGCAAACGTTGTGGAAATCATTTCCCTTGGATTAATTTCTGTGGTGTGATTAGCCTAAGTTATGCACAAGAAATGATTTTTACTTCCTTTAATTTAAAAACAAAATTTTGCATTAGTAATAATCTACTGGAATAATATAGTTTTTCCGACTTCGTTGATGGAGGATTTTTCACAAAATAATTAGCTCTGACTATCATAAATGAATTTACTTGTAGTCATATCCTGAGGCATGAACAAATACACGTGAACTCATATTTTGATACTTGCAAAGTTGCTAACTCAAGGAAGCCCTTAGAACAATTTTATCTAGGAGTGAACAAAGCAACTGAAATCTGAATTGCGTTTGCAGGACCATCTGCACTCATAATTATGGAATCTGAAACAATACTTTGCTCTACAGTGAGTTGTTTTGAAGGAATTTATACGCGAATTTATTGGATCTCCGGTAGCTTGTTGTAGATCGTATCGGTCACCCGAGCAGTTCAAATGAAGTGCTTGGCATGGATGAAACTCTTACTAGCCATACCATAAATCTGCTCGAAACCGATACTCACAAGTGAGCTATAGCCAAACCCACACCCCCAAAAAGGGAAGCACTGTACTGTAAGTAGTACCTTGACTATCGAACTCTCTGAGCAAACTTCTAATCATGATGAGTCTCATAATTTCCTGAAAAAACACCTAAAATAGGATAGAAAATTGAGGATAAGCTGCATTTTGGCTATTTCGCTCGTCTCTTTTTCATCATGACGTCTCAGAATGCTCTAAGATGGCTGTCATAAACTAACTTATCCTAAACAGAGATTAGAAGTTCACGTGAGGGGAGAAGTTGTAGCGCAAACTATGGCGTGATGGATGACTGTATAAAGAACTGTGATAGGCTTGTGGGCCCATGAGAGCAAGGGTTCACAGGCATGGGAAACTGTTTGTGTAACTTTCGATAAGGCGCTTTCGTTCAATAGGGACTTGGGCATAAACGGCATTTCATCCAATAGCTTTCAATCAACCTGAGTCCCCTCATTAATAAAGATTCAATTATTTTTAATGTACTAGCGCATATCAACGACAAAAAGTCGTTGCGAAAGCTTTCAAGAAAATACTTGGATTTCTTATAAGCTTCACTAAGTGATATGATTTCGAAAATGACTTCTCAGCTTCGCTACATCTTATATCAATATATATGTCGTGACTTGATATGTGCTCATGTAATCGTATTTTGTGTCATAAACATTCGTATTGCACAGTGATATTGTCACTATTTATACACCAGGAATGTTTTAAGCATTTATGACAAAATACACCTAGCGACTATTTGTTTAATCACTGATCCAAGGACAGAACGTTCTTGTTCATTTATAATTTATTAAACCAGTGGATGATCATGATCTATTTGACATGGAAAAACTGTGTTCCTGATTACTTACATAAGAATAACCACTTCACAAAATTTACGGAAAATTATTTATATTATAACCCAGTTGAAATTAGTATTTGTTGTTAATGGAGAACATAATTATCTTGTTAACCTCACTTCTAATTTCCTGACGTCATTTTGGAGCAGATTGACTAAACCTGAGTAATGCCAACCTAAGGGAGTACATCCTGAGGGATGTACTGATGCCAACCTAAGGGAGTACATCCTAAAGGAAGTACTGATGCCAACCTAAGGGAGTACATCCTAAGGGAAGTACTGATACCAACCTAAGGAAAAAAATTGAATGAACACTTTGAGGTAACAAAATTTTCCAATGAAGTTTTAGAAGAAAATAAATCACTCATGTAGAATAAGTATTTGTCATGGATGTTCGTACAACTGTACAAATTTCTCAGTGTAAAAGCGGCTTTTAAAAAATTTTATTTCAAATTTTATTTAGTCTTAGCGAGTTAGTGGCCATGATTACTGATGTAATTACTTTTCTTCCAAAGCATTGCAGTAACTACTTCCATGCACAATGTGAATTTGTGAAAAATTTACCCTGCGTCCGTTATAATTACGGTCATTGACCAAATTTCAATAGTAATCTACCGTTTATGATCCATTTTGTGGTACTCGAGTTCTTCGCCTTTCTGAGCGGCCTTCGTCTTCAAGGTTCCAGCACCTAACCTTCCCACTTATTTTTCAATTTCATTCCATTGCCTTTTTTTCAGATGCCGTCTTGTATCCCCCAAAAATCCCCAGCCCTGGTCTGTTCCCTCCACGTCCAATATCTACAATTCCACCTGCTGCCAATACCGACTGCCATCATAAGTCGAACAGCTCGTATCGCACGGCTCCTTGCTGTAACATCGCTTGCTCTCGCTCTTTCTTTCGAGCTCTCGTAGAACTCATATTGATTTCGCAGCGCCACCTAGCATCAATTTGTTCAAGATTCTCCAAAAGTAGAATCTGCTCACTCTGGGTAAGTTTCAACATTTTTGGCAGCGAAATTTGGAAGTTTGAACGGATAGTCTTCTTTGTTTGTTTAGGTTCAAAGCCGGTAGAAATCTTAAGTAGATTATACTTGCTTTCGTTATCGTGAAATTGGTCGCAACTGTGTTTTCAACACTTTGCCACCCAATTCAGCTTCCTAATTACATCTAGTAAGTGAAGCATGTAAAACATGCCCATAATTTGTGTATAATATCAACAAGTCTATTACAAGTAAAATATTTAATAGAATTTTAGGATTAATTAGCAAATTAAAGAAGTTACACGTAAACATGAATTATTTTGAATTGTTCTCGAAAAAAATTTTCAATGAAGACAATTTGTTTCTTCTCATGATCAATATAAAATACAACTTTTTGACCTTGGACTTTAGATTGTTGAATGAATGGAGTATTTAAAGGTAAATGACTATGACGGGTAAAATTTATTCTACTTCTATGGTTTCGTATGTTACAAAGCGATGTTTCATTGATACAATAAAATGAAAGACGAGTTTTATCTTGCACATAACAGCTTGTCTTCCACCACGATCAAACTAATCTTCATTAATATAATACACTGCAACGGAATATTAAAAACACAAAAAAATATGCTTCTCGAGATAAATTTAGCGCAAAAATTAAATTTTTAGTTATACTGTCCAATAAAATATGTATAACTGAACGTTCACGTGAGGTAAAATTAAAATAGTTTCGATTTTAGGAAATAGTTTGTCAATTTCAGAGACTAAAAGGTAGCAGTGACCAGCGAAGGCTGAATCTTGAAACGGAAACCGAGATGCAAAGCTCTATGTCATTTGTATACATCAAAATTTCTATGAATACGAGTAGTATGAGTACGAGTAGTACATACAATACGTGTCCAAGTTGTTCTACCGAAAAAATTACAGATTACGAGAAAATACTACAAAATGAAGTTGATTTTTCAAGGGATTTGGGAAAGAAATTAAATTTGGAGCCCCTGAGCTGGAGCTCGTAGAATTTTTCATTATCTCCCCTACCGAAACGAGCACTCTCCCCTTGTCTCGCTATCTCTCAGTTATCCTAGGCCTTTACCTGCCTTTGCACCCGCAGTGCCTGTGCATAGATACATCACTCGAGGTAACCAGGTGCGCCCCAAAGCAATGAGTAGATGTTTGAACAGCTGCGGCTTAAAAAGTTTATATAATAAATTGCATGTACTGGAGCAGTTGTGTTTCTTGAGTAAATTCAGAAATGAACGTGTGACTGACGGATGTGATCACACTAGGTGCGACAACCTAACTTCAGTTTCTTAAATGAGCTTTGCTTTGAAAAAAGGAAGTTTTGTTGCTGCACTCTGTATAAAAATATTATTATGTCAATTCAGTGACGTTGTAATAAGGAAGTTCCATACAGTAACCTTATTCTGCTTGAAAATGAAAGCCCTTACCTCCAACAGTTTTGGTAAATAAACGAATGTATCTCGAAATTTCTGCTTGTCATAAAATAAAAGTTCTAAATTGTGTACAGCGTTAATTTATATTTGGTTTTAACACACATACGAAGTCAATTTAAAATGCAAATTTTCTTCAATTTCCCTGAGAGCACTCAGCAGTAGAGAATTTTAAACTGCTGCATTCAATGTGACTTCATAGTTTAATTAGTAAATACTTGAACGAATTAGTTCATTTCACGAACAATATGTAGTTTAAATTCTTCCTTCAAACTCTTCAATTCTTTACTGGAAACTAATGTTTGAAAATTATTAGATAGTTATTCTAAAATATCTTGTATTAGGTTTCAACAATGTTTTTTATTAAGCAATAATTCCATCAATTGAAGTAAATATCTAAATAATTCTACACAACTTGCGTTTCACTTGCATGCGATGCCTTATAAATATGTAAGAGACTCAAACAAGCTTTATATATCATTTGGAACAAAATGGTTTTACTGAATGAACATTGCAGTAAAACTAATTTATTGCATAGCCACCATAAATATTCAAATTAATTCGGATTTCAACATCTGAAATGAATCTAGATTTGCCGTAATTTCTCAGAGTGATTTCCCTCGAAACCGCAGTTCCAATTGATGCCCACGTCGACATCGCTTTTTGCGTTCGTGGAAGAAATTTATTCCGTCCCTAAATCTCCTGAAGTTGTTCTCCAAGAACAGCCTTATCAATATGTATTGCCTATTTAATTTTCTGTTCTGATTTAAACTAACACCCTCTCACCATTATTCGAACGGTTTCACTGGCAAGAAGACTTAGGTTTTTGAACTTGGAATTTCTTAAAGATTAGGAAAGACGAGTGTCCTTGCCTCTAAGTTAAGAGGGTCCATGGGAAGAGTGGAGCGGAGGGAATGAAAAAAGTCTCTCTCTCTCTCACTCTCTCTCTCTCTCTCCTTCTCTCTCTCTCTCTCTGGCTGTGTTCCCGCCTCACGAAAGATATGGGTTCGGGGTTTATTTTTTTCCTTTTCGAGGGGTTCGAGAGCTTCGCCAAGTGAAGGCTCCCCCAAAAAACGAGGTCATTAATTTTGCCGTCGCCACAAAACGAGTAAAAATTGTTGATCCCAGATAAAAGTTCGCGAGTTTAGGAGGAAAACGGTAGCCGATCACTTCGAGTGGAGCCATAGAGTTGAAAATATGAACCTGCCATTTTTAAAATTATTTGTTTTATCATTTAATATCAGCAAAAGGTGCCGGACGAAAAGTTTGTTCCACTTTGAAAAGAACAAAAAGATTTTTATCAACTCTTAGGCCATGCACGTGTTGAAATGAATTACTCGCAGATGGTTACAATTTTTAGATCACACAACAATTTTGATCGTGAAGTTAAGTCTCAAAAACCTTTTCAAAATTCCCAATCAATATGCATTGATCAAAGCTAGATTTATGACTGAAATTTTGACGAATCATTCCGTTCTGGAATTGAGTTTAGGTAAGCAGCATTTGAAGGTTGTAAAGTATAAGGATCCTTTCTCGGAGCATGCACAGAAGAATTCGCATCTCGTTTGATAGCCCGTAATTCAGGAAATATCGATAGAATGCGCGTTGTCAGGTGCTTCTTCAATGACAAATGGGTCTTGTTTGCCATTACTGAGCAGAATGGGAGCGTTACGTGCTCTACTCAGGAGCGCTATAGCCTCACGTCAGTGCATTCCTTAAGCTTTGATGAAACTTGCTGCATTCTTGCTCACAACAGATGACTATCTCATGTGTTCTCGAGAACTTGGCTAGTGGAGTTTCCATTAGCAGGAAAAAGTTGAAATCGTTCACTTTTTTTGGAGATTTTTGAGCATGGCAATAGGGGCACTTACTGTTAGAAAATGCCATGCAATGCAAAAAGTGTGACACAAATTATTCCAAAACTAAAATGAAAAACCCACTTTTGAGAGAGCATATAATTACTTTCTACCTCTGTACTCAGCCTCTATGTAAAATGATTTCCATTTTGCCATGTACCACCAATCCTAGTGGTATTCGCTACATGTGGTAATAAACCTAGTTCCCTAGTTATGCCACGGACAAGGAAACGGACGAACGGTATGCTCTCTGTACGGACGGAAGCTGCATCAGCATATTCGGAAGATTTTGGTCTTTTCACCACGCCCTCTCGACTTCCTCTTGGACTCGGTGCAATAGTTATAGAAGCCCTAAAGAATGGTCTCTGGAACAATTGACAAGAAATTCACAGGCCCTCGGTTCGTGATGGCAGCAACTTCCTCCAGATATTCGACCAATATTGTTACTTCTATTGTTTCCGATAGAGGCTAAAGGAGAATATTTCGAGCGTTCTTTTTATTGGGACACCCATGCAACGAAGTGTTCTAGCTTATACACGAATTCCTCGATTTATCGAGCGCTAGAAAAATGCGAATTTTTCTTTTGCCTTGGATGCAGAACAAATACACTAGTTTTTCTATAAGCGAACAAAAGTGTGGTATTCATATTGGGATATTTGAATGAGAAAATTGTGTTTTGAGTAATCTCTATACTTTTTCATTCGTAGGCTAGGAAACTATCATCAACTTTCATTGATAAAATGACTTCACGAGTTACAAAAGGGGATCTCAATTTATCCAGCGCATAAATTACTTTGCTGCCGGTGCGAAAAGAAATGGAAGGGTGAGCTTCAGGGATTAAAAACCGTCCCACATCGCTCTATAAAAATTCTAAATGGTTGAAGTAGATTAAGGCGATTAAAGTCGCGAGGGCTTCGAAACTGAGGGAGCTTCTATCTTTCCCTAAAAGCCCGCTAGATATTTGAATATACACATCCCATTTACACCTCGGCCTGATTTCTTATCGCGAAAAACGGAGTGAGCTTCCCCGAACCAACTAATGGCGCCCAACCCTCGGAACGAGCACGGTAGCGGAGATTTCTTTTTCGATAGAACGTGAAGATTTTCCAACACAGTAAATGGGAATTTGGGAGCGTTCATAAAACGATGATCCTTAAAATAGAATCCGAAGAATTGGGATCGAAAATTCTCCTCCTAAAATTTAGTTTTTCCTTCCGTATGAAACACCCGCGCACAAAATGCACATCCGAATACTCCCTAATAGAAAGGCAAGGGATCAAAATAATGGAAACTTAAATCGAGGGCTATTCCCCAAGCCTGGGCTTTAGAATTCGCCCTGATAAGAGCCTTAGGCTCTCATGGGATGAATGTGATACCAAAAAATATTAGAGGCTTCTGAACTTTATCATATTTGAGCCTAAACAGGGAATAGAGTTCATACTTTCCAGCCATAGTTGTCACGGAGCAGTGTTTATTTTCTCTTTTTAATGCAGTAAGCCTGGCATGGCGGACTCAGTGTAACGGTCTGTATTTATGCTCAGTGAGGTTAGGAGATGAAGAGAAAGTGTTGTAATGGGTATATCACACGCTCCAGTCCTATTGTTGAATAAGACCAGACACATCAAAGCAGGTGTGAGTCTTTTGTTCCGAAAACCATTGCGGGACATCCTTTGCATTTCTCTCGTTATTTTCCAGTTAGAAAAAACGTATTTATTAGGGGTCCTTCTAGAGATTTTGCATCTTTTATAACGGCGAATAAAAAGACAAAAGTTTTTGGTCGGTTTGGAACCCCTCGCAAGAAACTTGGAATGGAGTTACAAAGTTTTGGTTAAATGTGAGAACTGCTCTTGTCGCATCTACATTCCTTTATTGGACTCTAATTAAAAGTATCCTTAACTTGAAGCAAATTACTTCAAATTACAAAAGTCATCCAGCAACTTCCGCTGAGCTCGCAATGCTTAGGCAAAAGTTTCCTTGTATTTCTAAAGAAATACGATCACGGGAAACGTGCCCTAGACCAAGCGCTGAGCATAAGTGGTGGAAGAACAAGAGTTAGGCTAGTTGGTGAGTGTCTCAACTGAAACTTGAGATGGTTTTGTGAATTTGTTGGGTTCCCTCATCTCAGAGCGACCAACATTCAAATGAATTCTTAACTTCTGTGCAGTCACTTCGTACCGAAGTCTTAGATGGGCCTGGCATTCTATCGTTTATACTTCTCTTGCAATTTTAATATCCATCTTCAAAGATCTTTAGCGGTTGCACGAAAATTGTGCCTGCGAAATTAGCATTCACTGTATGGAATTTTATTATCCTTGGATCGAGGATTGTAAGCGACAATTAAAAGAATAAAGTACCATTGAAAAAAATTAGTATAAATTCAAGTAAATATCCAAGTTTAATCAACAAGAATTTTAACAAAACGAACATAATTCCGAATAAAAACGATTTACAGCTTATAAAAAAATTGTGGTTTCAGTGAAATTTCATAATGCTTCTCTTCATGCAAAAAATAATATTGATCTTCTAAAAAGCAGGTAATTCAGTGTCATTTATATCTGTTCGTAGAAAATAAATTGGTAAACAAGTAAGTACTGTACTAGCTGTGTACTCAAACTGTCATCCAAGTATTGAGAGAATTACATTCAAAGCGTAACCAAAAAAGACAAATTAGCGAATAGTTTACGGAGAGAAAGAGAAGATCATCGCAAATAATACTTGTCGAAGCTGATCTTCGAACTTGCAGCCCCAAATTGCCCAAGTTGCTTCTTCGTTTGAGAAGTTCTCGCAACGACCACAGTATGTCGAGCTTAATTGCAGCACTTGGTTTCTGCAGCAACCTGGCAAAGAAGTGGGAAAACTGTCCTGACATATGCTGCCATTATTGGAAATTTAGTATTGGAGTTTGTGGTCAGTGTTGGTAACAAATTACTGCAATTTTTAGCTCAATATTTCAAACGATATGAAAAAGACTTTTTCGTAGCATTAACGCTTCTGGAGGTAAAGAGCTCTGCACAGCTCTTTCATGAACTCTGAATATACGCACATGATTGCGCCATTTCGAAATAAAAGTAAATTTAATATTACAAAGATATTTAATGATTCAATGGTTTCAGTATCTACAAGAGCAAATGATCAAATACGAGAGGTCAAAGAGATAGGCTCAACGATGCATCGGTAACGATTGTGTAAATTGTATGTGGTAGATGGCAGCATTGGTTTGTGGTATTTACGAGTATACGATTCTATGCATCAGGGTTCCTTTGAAGTAATGTAACAGAGAACGGCACGCCCACAAGTGTGAGTCAATGTAACAAGTCTTTTCATTTATATACACTATCTAGCTTGCTAAATTTGTGTTTACCTTTTGCAAGAAAATGACGCAACTTGATATTTTTTCCAAATACAGGAATTAAAAGAAGAGAAATTGATTCAATGTTTAAGGTACTATCCATCGATACAAAAAGTTGGATTCGCCTTTTGTTGTATGAAAAGAAACAATGTACTTATCAGAGTTCAATGGATGATCCCAGCAATTATTTCTGATTTAAAGCATCTTTGGGTCATGAATTTAGAGCGCCATGTTATATATTTAACTTGGTCCTTGCAGGCAAGCTAAGCCGGACAGCACTTGTCCTAGTCATGAATTCCTAAGTAAGATTTTAATGGATGATGTTCCCCCTGAGATGTATTCTCTTAGGGTTCTAAAGCAAACGCGTATGTTATACCTAGCAAAGCATAGCTCAAGAAGTGCGCATCTAAGGCGCGGACCTCAATGGAATATTAACGAGAAAAGATAAGCCACAGTTCGGGAAAATGAATGCCTCCCAAACTAGGCTACACACTGCATTTTAATGAGCACCTACTTAAAAACTTGAATTCGTAACATAATGGTATTGATAAGCTCGATAAGAAAACGCACCACATTTCCACCATAATAACGGAGGGAATAGTACCGGAATGATAGGGTGGCTTCGTGACAAGAGAAAATTCGAGAGAGCCAGTTAAAAATGCTATACTTTTCAAAGGAATATAATATCAGGTAGTCTTCTGAGTGAATCTTTTTGGCGTCAACGTTCACTTTTTTCGAGTCTCTCCCGATAAACTTCATGAATAATTCTTGTGTGTTAAGAAAATTTTACTCGGTATCAGGTGCAGACTCAGAAGTTTCCTTGTAAACCCTTAGAAAATCATCATGATCACTTTAAATACGAATGAATTTTCTTCAGAATGGAAACCATTCTTGTGGTAAACAACATATATCAAAATAACCGCTTCAACCAATTTCTTCTTTTTCAAAGTTTAATGCACATGTGATATAAATTTATTTATTTTTAAATTCAATTATTGTTTACATTTCTCGATTTGTTACTATGAATATTTTTGATAATAGCTTGTTATTGTTCCTCTTATTACCAAACCAACTCAGTAACTTTTCTTTTCATGACATTTAGTTATAGTTTAGCTCGTATGTCAGTCGTAAACAGTACAACAATATTTTTTTTTCAGAAATTCTTTTTAGTTTTCGTGATGTGGTCACATGCGTAATGCATACAATTTTTGTAAACTCATTGCATGTGATTAGACAAATAGTTTTAATGCAGTCTTATAATTGAAACAATAGTTTGCATTGTTCAATGTCACAACACATTTAATGGCACGTAGCCAATTACGTGATTTTGCTGTAATGGGTGTGATTTTTCATTTTACCTAGAAATGGGATTCACTGATATTTTTCTGAAATACGTAAAAGCATGCAGTATATTTAACGGTACCCGTAAAAGCCTAATTTTGCAGAGAGATTTTTTATTTTCTTCTTCCATTTTGTTTTGTAGCAATGAATTCATTTCAAACGAGTTGGTGAAAATTGATAAATCACCAATGATAGTAATCAGTTGTTTTAACTACCTATACCTGAATAAAACTGTACTATGTTATTTCTACCATTGGTATAGCATCAACGTTTCCTCATTCAACTGAAACGACGAAACCAAAAAATAGGCTTTGTGTGTGGCTGAGCAGCTCCAAAGGAAAAAGAAAATTCAAAGCCAAAAGCTGGCCAATTGCGTGCTCCAGCATTCGCGCCTCCCTGCTCGAATATATCTCAGAAAAAGCAGCGCGGTTTTAACGCAGACTCGCAAAACTTATTTTTAATGCAAACTAGAAGCGATATATAGCCGCCATAACGTTGAAATATCTCAGCGGGTTTGCAACTTCGGGAACAACGCAGGTGCCGCAAATGGACTTTGGTATTACGGAATGGGTTCCTATTTTATAGTCTTCTCTCCTAGCTGCAACGTAATGCTGAACAACTACATACACGCGGATAATGCTTGAATTCCAAACAGTAGGTATTCTGAATGGGACTTGAAATATTAAAGATGAATTGCTTTTACACTTTGAGACCGAAGAATAGGCAAGATTTCAATGCTACAGTTCTCGAAAGAAAAAAGCACTCCGATGTTAAAAGGTAAAATATCAATGAGTTCACTAATAAGCGTTTCAAGTTAACTAAAAAATGAACATGAGTTTAAATTTTGTCAAATGAATATGTTTTAAAGTATAAGTAACTTTATGATGTATGTGTGTTTGGATTCAAATGAAAAATTCGTCGTAAGTATTTAATGAATCAGTACATTTATTTGCATTTGTAGCACTTTTGTTAGGCACGAACCAGTTATACAAGTCTTGAAAAATTACAGAGTTAACGTGTAGACCTTAGCAGTAGCTTTTATGAACGTAAATCCTCCCTTATTCTTAGAAGAGCTTTACATTTTTCCAGGCGTCTCGAATGCATTAGTGCGATGAAGGTGCTTCGCAAGAAAAAGAAATTTCATTTGAAGGAAATGATAACCGCAATCGTTAATATGCGTCCCATTTCGCAAAACATGAGTCATTATTTCCATCTGAAATGAATCGAAAAGCCTAGGGCAATAACCCAGACGCATAATGCTATGCCTTCTCGCGTATTTTCTCGCACAGAAACATAAGATGCTCACTCGTTAATGAAAAGCCTTTTATCTTAACGTAAAAATGGCATCGGCTTGGAATAAAGGATGAAAAGCTTGTATTGCTCTAGAAATGGAGCCTTCCCCAGGGAGCTTTTACCAGTTACAAGAACAATACATCCCAGCCCTAGGAATTGCGGCCTTGGGATAAGAATTTCCATTTAGCCTTTTATACGGCGTGTTCAATTTAGGAAGCGCTTATTGAAAACGTTCCTCAGTAAATGTATCGAAAATGGACAAAATCCATCTTTGAAACGAGCAGAGAAAGACAAAGTGAAAATTGAGGCTGCGCCTGTGCTGTTTCCTAAGAAAATTTAGTACATGAGTTTTTCAAGGAATCTTTGTCAATTAGTTACTCATAAATACTTCTCTTTCTCAAATATTTTGAGCTGCTTTTATGATTTATATCCTAATTTTTTTGTTTGATATTGTCAGTCTTTGCAACATGGGTGAAAATTCCTATACGTATGATAGTTCATACACTTTATGAACGTGAAATATTGAATATTATACACCAAAAACATAAAACATGGACGGCTCATGAGTAATTTTCTATGAGTTATTATTATTGAAGTCAATTTCATCAAACAATTCTGACTGGAATTCCGTTTCGATAGCTCTAATATAAAGAAAGTTTAATTTCTTTAAAATCTAATTGTAAACGACCATTCAGTCTTCATTTCAAATTCGTTCAGCTGACCTCTTTGCCATCACTGAAGTTACCATCAGCACTTCAGACCCCTTTTCTAACAAGCTGGAATCAGTCAGCTGTGTTATTAACTTGAGAGAGGGAAGTTTCGTATATCGACTGAGATTTATTAATGTCATTCACTATGACAGTCGAAGCATACCATTATTACGCATCGTTAAGCCACAAAAGAAAAAGTTTATTTCACAGGTAGAAATGTGTTACTTTACATATCTTTAAAAACGTTTCCCTCCTACAGGTATTCGACAAAATTCACAGAGAAATATGTGTGTAAATATGACTACATTTAATCATGAACAATTCCACATTTATCAGAGAGATTTTTAAACAAGTATACAAGCAAGGCTCTATTCCTAAAACAAAACTTTGAATACACCCTCCTGCAACATGATTTTTCCAGACAATCTCAAGTAGTCATTAAGGTAAAACGCTCTCATGGGAAGGTGGTAAAGATTGCGCCGAACCTTTCCTAATTATGGTTAAATTAGTTTAATGGAGTGGAAGAAACTATTGCAGGAGCCCACTAAGAGGATTACTTTTGCCCCCTGTACAAATGATGCAATTGCATTTTGCACTAAGGGGGATCTTGGGCACATTCAGTATTAAGTTCCAGTTCCTTACAAAAAATCTGTTTCCCCTCAGCATAAGTAAATGAAACTTGAACATAAATATACGTTAGTGTTTATTCCGAGTTTTGCTTTCCATGCATGTTTGATTAAATTCAGTGAATGCTCAAAGAAAATTTGTTTTAAAGATTATGAAGACGGAGCCATCTATAAGCGAAAGATTTCTGTAGAATAAAAACTTGAAAGCTATAACTTCTCAAGTGTCTACTCTGATATTAAGAATTAAAAGCTGACAGTTACTCATTCAAATGAATCAACGGAACAATTATTGTTTACAAGATGTTTTATATTGCTTTATTTCCCAAAGCATTTGCCAAATTTGTTTTTGAAATTGTTGAGGACTTTAAAATTACCTCGAATTCTGGGAGAAAATTCACAGTTCTGGCTCTTCTTTCTAGCAAATGAAATTAATGGCGTATTCCATTTTTATTACGACTTCCTTTTCTGGGCGACTTCCCTAAACAGCGGCGTAGCTTGCATAATTAAGAAGGTAAATTTCCTTGTGCACACTAGCAATTTCCGCGCCCCTTCCGTGAACACATGCGCGAACACCTTCTCTAAGTTCGGAGTTTTCTTAAACTGAGAAATTAGTCCGGGTGGCTGCCGACTGCGCACTCCTCGAAATGCACGAATGTAGTTTCCCTGAAAATAGTGAGCACATCAACCTAGGGTAAATCTTAATGTTTGTTTTGAGGTGCAGTTCAAGTAGATTTACACTGTGAGCTCATTGCAGTGTATGTATTGTATATTTTATTGTGTATTCAATTGCACTTTTTTTAGAGCAGCCTATTAACAAAGGGCCTATTAAACATTATTTTCAAAGCCCATTAAACGAGAGTAAATTTTAATGCGTGTTTAGAGGTGCTGCGCACGTATATTTATATTATATCAATTTTCACTAGTACAGGTTTTCATGCTGAGAAGTTGCATAATTATTATTTTAAATTTCACAGATATATTTCATTTCTGTGTTCCCACATAAAAACCATGTGGCTAAGTCGTGAATTTTTCTCCACAATGGTCTACTACTCTTCAAATTAATGAGAAGATCTCACTAAATAGATGTTATGCGCTGTTTTTCATTTTGAAAAACAATATACTTTTCTTTTTATTTGACAGAGCGTTTATCTCAGTAAGATTTCGTTAAGTGCTATGGAAATTTTGTTGTATTGAAGTTGAATGTAGCAGTGAAGTTGCGTTCAGAAATGTTCAACGCAAGGGGAAAAATGCATAATTAAATATGTATGTTTTCACTTTGTGCGTGGTCTGCCAACCTAAACTTTCTTACGATCCAAAAGCTGTTTGAATTGCCGAATACATTTTGTGTAGACAATGATTGATCGTGGTAAATACGTTGAATAATTATTTTCTATTTTAAAACTTTACTCGATAAAGTACAGGAGAAATTTGCAACAAGTCAATGAATAGTTGGACAATAATTGCTCCACAATCAGAAGAACGATTTAATATGAATGGTGCAAAACCCATGTATTTTACTGTTCATGAAAGAACGCAACCCCAGTCTTTCAGATTCACAAAGGAAGTCGCTCGAAAAGTTCACAACCGCTATTGGGCCATGCATGTCTTACTATCATGATAATAATTCATGACTTAGGCTCACTACTATAACTACAATTCATGTTTTTTGTTACGAATATATCGAACTAGAATTATGATCAAAACCTGAAGTGCATCCCATAGTTTCAGAACCACTTGGCCGCACTTCAGGAGATTGAGTGTCAATCTTCCACTCCAGTGACCAGTGGACAACATATCAGCAGGGGCGGAGTGTTCTCTCCCTTGCAGTCCTTGCAATGTTTAATGGCGAAGAAAACTCGTTCAAAGCAACCATTTGAGTTACTGAACTTAACTATGGAGCCTCACTTCAGGAAATCGTAGTAGCTGCAAAGGTGGTTTCAAATGATCTTGGTACTGGAACTCAGTCTAATGGACGCAAAAGGTGAGGAATCCTTTTGATTAACTGGTCAGAATGTTTGCACTAATAATTATTTTCTCAGAAACCAGCATTTTTAAATTTTATTTTCTTGTTAAGAATGTGGATGGATTGCATGGTTTTATGAGAGCATGGATTATGTCAAGATTCGCTGTTGCGACTCACTACATCTATGAAGGTGAACTGAAAACTACCGTGGTTATTGTCACGGAATGACAAAATGAAGCTATCAATGTTTCATACACAGAACTTTGAGCCAGAAAAAATGTTCAAGTAAGTGTTGTAATTTGGACTAAAAGTTTATGAACGAGAAAAAACAACAAAAAAGTTTCCTTATTATCAAAAAAAGAATCGGGGATGATTACTAACGTTCAGGGGAAGGAAATAGAGTTAGTAAAACTTTATAAAATTCAAAGTTTTAGGTGCTGTTCACGTAGATTAAAATAGAATTAAGTACAGACTGCAACATAATACACAATACAACGTGCTATATAATATAATACAAACTGATTTGCAAAAGACAATACAATTATCATTACAATACAATGCAACATATGATACAATACGATACACAGTTCAACACATTACAATGAGCTCAGAATGTGTAACGATTCAAATATATGCGTTGCGTATATACAAATCACACGTAGAAACTATTGACCTGTGTTATATCGATGATAAAATGCCACTCAATTAAGTCCGATATGTTTTTTATGTGAGTTTATGATAGTTCGCTCAAATAATTTACGCTTTCTGTCAACCGAAAAATATTTCATGGAAGAAATGTAGTGAAGTTTCACTTTGTGTAAAATAATTACTCCTATTCATCACTAAAAATAAAATAAATATTTCACTTTGCGTCTCATAGAGCACATTAATTTCTCCACTGGTCTTGAAAACGAATGTTTCAATTCCTAGCACAAGTTTCAATTTTAATACATAAATATGAAAAGGAGAGACACACAGCTTGGTCTTCCACTGAATTACAAGGTCATTTGTTTTGAAATTTTCACTAGAGTTTGTAAACAAGAGAGCTGCGATTCACCAATTAACTTCCACCTTTTTCAAGCGTTTGCGTCATACCCACGAATATTTTAAGGCCTCTAGTGTGTAGTTTATCAACAGAAATTTTTTACTGTGTACACTCATTGAAGATGAAAATGATGACTCTTTATGAAGCCATGATTTTCTTGATTTTCATGGCTCTTGATGAAGCCATGAAATTTTATCTCGTTATTTCATGTAGATCGCAGTGCGTGCTCAGAAACTTAGTTGGAAAGCACTTATGAGTACAGTTTCATTTATTGTTAATTGGATTTGACCAAAAATAACTGTAGACGTTATAATTTTGCATATCTATCTTCAAATTATAATTGTGTGGTATACGTATCCGTTGGAGACAGAAACACATACCCTACCATTATAAGTAATTTCTATTTAAGAGCGTACTATTATAATATATTTACAATTTAAACACATGAAAACCAATTAGTAGTTATCTGAATTTGTTCAAATAATTTCACCACCATAATTCCTGCTTACACAATCAACGTGATCTGATTTTTTATCAAAAATTCAGTGCTTCTATTGATGAATGTTGTTAATACGTTAAGTGCGGTTGCCTAGCTGGTGCAAATCTTTACTTTGTACATACAGCCACTAGAAAGCTTTGACCGGGTCACTCAGGTCTTAAGGGTCGTTAAGGATAATCGTATTAAAAATTTCCATTTACTCTGCATGTGATCAAGAATCTATTTGAAGGATAAACATATTCACATGTCAGTTCCATACATACTTTACCATGAAATAAATTACATCAATAGAATACGTGAATATTATCTTTATTTTTAGTGAAAACTTGCATTCGAGCGTTGGGTTGTGACTGCCGCTACGGATTGTGCAAAATTTTGAAGCATTGTGGAGAAATACTGACGTTAATGATGTATCTGATCTGTTGCTAATCAATAAATATGTAATTTTGATTTATATTGTAGGGAAATGAAAGTAGAATTTAAAATCCGACTGTTTTTGGCGGAACAAAATCATAACGTTCACATTTCCAAAGTACATTTTATGAATGAAATCGAGTGGTGATAAGTAAATAAAGATGATACATGTTTACTCCCTGGAGACATATTTGATACATTATTATTATTATAATAATAATAAAGTATTTAAATACATACATATATATATATATATATACAATGGCTTGACATTTACAAGATGTAAAGGAAATTATCATGGTGACAATAATAATTTATTAAAGTTTAATCTGATTTAAAGCATAGTCCGCAAACAGTTTATATAATCACAGAGTTTCCAGAATTTTTATTCCCACTTTCAATCGAGCTACAGTAAAAAAAAAGTCAAAATAATAATTTACAATTTAAACTATTGTGTTTACAGTAATATCACCAGTACTTTTCGCAAAGTGGTGCTTTAATTGAAGAGAAATTAATCCTGTTCGACTAACGTCAATATATCACTAATTCACAAAGCCAAATTTCAGAATTAACGAAATGGACACCTGTGAGTAAAATTACACAGTATGCCTCATTAAAATATATATGCATAAATACATATATTAGTTTACAGTTCCTCATTACCTGTCCTGAAAATAACGTGAAATTTTTCAATTTACATTTTCCACGAACTTGAATTACATCCGTTCTTCCTTAATCGTATATAGGAATTTTTTTTCGCATATTGAAGAATTACTGAACAGTTCATGATTGTTTTAACTTTCACGCTCTTCACATAGTGGTTAAAGAAAATTGAACTCGTGTGAATCTTTAAAACATTTTCCGTTTTGGAATGTTGGCCTATGAATATTTATTTCAAGTTCTAACCATAGATGTAAACTTTTGTGTTAAATTATCTTTTGAAAATCCAAGAATTCTTCTGCTCGGAAGTTTTTATTGTTTAAAAAATGTTCCATCTGTAGCGAGAGGTGAATTATATTTAAAACATACTTGCTGCTATTTTATGTTTTTCAAGGAATTGAAAAACATGTATAAATTCCAGTTGTAACAAAAAATCTTTGATACAATAGTGTACAAAATTGTTCAAAAAACAATTCCTCAATAACAAATCAATGTTTAGTTTCAAAATCTTTGTGCGAATCTTTACGTTTATCATTATGTTCCGCACATGCTAGTAAAATTCTTTTAAAATTTAAATTTCATCTGAAGTAATTTAAATTGTATGATGTTCCCTTTCTTCTGCAGGCACAACCCCTTAAATCAATAATTATTATTTTCAAAACTTGTTGGAAAATTTCATGTCTATCATTTTCCTCTTCGGCACAATAATTTCGCAAAAAATTGCTTCTAAACTCAAATTTCGCCTAAGATAATTTCAATCGTAAGCTGCTTCTTCATTTTCATCTTCGGCATAATATGCTTGCAAAAATTCCTTTTAAATTCATATTTCGTCACTGGCAGTTCCAATTTTAAGACGCTCCCTCTCTTCGACAGATGAACTCTGTGGAGAGCACACCTGAAATGGCGGTGGCGGCGGCGACGTGCGGCGGCCATCAGCGGCATTTCAACTCGGCCTCACCCACGGCTCTGCTGTACGCGATAATGGGAATATTATTAACATCTTCCCCGTAGATTATCATTGAAAAAGCGCTTCAATGTATGGATGTTTTTACTCGATCTTATCATGGTACAAATGCATGGTGCATTTCATGCATAGCTTGCATCACAATGTTATCCATTTTTAATGATTGATATTTCATTATGAAATTACTCTTTTCTGGGGAGTCGTGTGAACGCGTCTCAGTCATAAAGAGGTACATATATCGAAAATGTGTATGAACGCCTTTGCAATTTAAGGGGTCGTTGGATTATTTTTAAATTGAATTACTCATGATTATGATTTTTAAATCAAAGATTTTCCTTGCCCACTGCTTACCAGCGTACGATTTTGAAATTGGAAAGATTGCTACCTGATTATCTCCAAGGCGATTTTTTATGATAATATTCAGTTTCAAGATTATTCTTGCTTCTCATTAATTTTTTAAATCCTATTTGTTTTGAACGATGTTTCTCATGCTTTAGACTTTCCCATTATATAAACACTTTTTCACCTCGGCAACCATAAACTTCAGTAATGATAGATTTCGACGTGTATAAATGGTTTTAATCTTCGTGATCCACTTCAATTAGAAAGTTCCATAAGTGAATGAGTTTAAATAAAAAATTATACTTTGCTTCATTGTCCGTATATATGTTGAATTTATTTACATTAGAACCTAAAGCTCCCAATAAAATTCATCACACACCTGCCTTTCAATACGAAACAAAACCTGTACTTCTGTTTTCAGGACTTCATGTGTTCAAAGTTTCTCAATTATAGGTGTTTACTCAGCTGTTTTTCTCAGGAAGAACGTGAAGAATGACACTCTGATTAAGGGTCATCCAGAGTGCAAACGTTTCAAAAATATTAACAGACGTTTTATCATGTAATTCATATTTTACCTTGGTACTTACCTCATATCACTATCATAAAAATAAAATTGCGTATCATTTCACTGCAGCCACATCGATCAAAGCGAATTTGCATTTCTTGTAGCTTGAAAAGATATTTATTTCATCCTGAATTGTTAATTTTTATGAAGCTGCCGGAGCTACATAAATATACTGGTACCCAAGTCACTCATTTACTACGCACAAATCGCTAAAAATATTCAATCCAATTTTTAAGATCATATGCTCTTCCTTTAAAGAAATGGAAGCAGAAGAAAACTTTAATGTTTTACAACATTTTTATTGTATAGTAACTTAGCTAAGGGATACTGACACAGAAGTGGCGTAGCAATTCAGCCTTAACATTTTTTAGGCTGTTATATTTAATAATATGATTCGTAATGCAGATAACTACCATCAACTAGAATTATATTTTCATTTCTGAAAATGTGGTTCTGACAAACTGATTAGCGATTCAGAATGCTAAATATTTTACATGAATTTGATTTGCAAATTCTTTTAGATTATTATCACGAGAATTCAATCCCTAATTAAAACCTGCATTTTTAGTTTCATTCATTCAACTTTATTTCAGATGAACGTCATCATTAATATTTATTATTTTCAAATAGCCTGCGCATCGAACGTTAAAAAAGCACAATGCATTTAGTAAATCACAAAAAATTCCCATGAGAATTGTCTAAAGTCAAGTTCAGACGAGTATCCTTTGCATTCATAGTAGGTATCAAATTCTCCAAGCTTCAATCAAACGGTGTTAGGTTCATTAGCTCAGTTATTGACTCAACGTCAAAGAGAGCAATGCTGCTGTCCAGAAGCCCGTGACAATGTTTAAGATCTCTAAATCAGTCGTAAGAGTCCATCGTAGTGAGTGTTACAAACGCCCATCACATCGTAAAGCCTTGACTTACGGTCATTATTGTATCGTAAAAGGGACCGGCGGGGGAACGGAGCCAGCGAAGAAGCGTTTCAGAGGAGCATTTAAGCAATAGACGCTTTCAGAACCGGCAACTTGACGGTGGTTCTTGACGAACTTGATGGCGTCTTCAATGCAAGAATTTCTGGGACCTCCTACCCGGCATTATTGCACCTGTTGATCGGATTCTTCCCTCGTGGGTGGGCAAAGGACCTTCCCTTATTTTATTCCTAACAAGGGGACTATCTATGAGAGATTTTTGATGATGGGATGACGTCTGTACATGTATTCATGCTCAAACCAGACAGACTTATTAGGCAATGAAGCTAGCCAATCCTATCAAACGATTCAGAAAATAAAACAATTTCTCTGCAAGATGATGTTTGAAAATGGTTTGTGGTCATAAAAACATATAACACCAACAAACATTTTTGTGTCCTTCATGTTACGCTGCTCACAGTAGCCTAGAAGTCAGAAGTTTTTTCCACTTATAAGAGAATGCATTAAATTTTGTTGTAATGCAAAATATAATGCAATCAATGAGCTTTCATGAATGCAAAAGATTTGTGTTACTTATCACATGTTATTTCACAAGCCGCTTATGATATTCCTGATCGTTATTGTTAACCTTATATCTCATTAATTTGAAGTAAAATACAGTATTTTGTCTAAAAATTTATTCTTCCTAAGTAGAACGGTTGAAAAATCTCGACTAGCCAGACGTTGCCGGAAATATATCACCCTCTAATTATTTATTGATGAATATCCCGAAGCAGTTTCATCATGAATAAATATAAGCCCGATGATGAGAACATTTCTGGGCGAAAGAAGTTCGGTAATGAGAAAACCATTTAGGATTTAGAGGAAAACTCTTGAAGATCTGGGGACGAGTTAATGTGATGATTTCCGGCCATAATGTGCATATAATGAGCTTTTCTTGCGTAATATTTTGCTTCGCTAATTAGTTTTTTTATCGTCAGCTTGATTGAACTTTTGCGTTGTTTGGGGAAGATTTGTGCTGGTATAGTTTGATCCGAAAATAAGTAAAATTTTGCCCCCAAGCTAGAAATGAAGGTAGAAACAACAAATTCTGTTACGAAAGAAAAAGGGAAATCGCTAAGTTGAATTTAGTACAGTGCGCATGTATCACGATTCATACTCGCTTCATCCCGCACAATTTCTCTTCTATTTCACCTACACAGAAAAAATGTCAACGGACTAACAATTTTTGCATGAAATATACTGCAAAACTACAACGGAAATTTGTCTCAGCAGAACAAATTTTTACCCTCGAAAGTATCAATTTTTCTTAGAATCTGATACTCACTGAAAAGGTCAAACTCACAGGATCGTATGCTGTTCGTGTCACCTACATTTTTCCTCGAGATATCCTCGCCGTCTGAATTATCTAAAAACTTCAAAAGTTTCAAAAATATTCTCAGAAGCAATTACTGTGCAAGGGTGTACTTCAAAGTTAATGCTCACTAGAAATCACAAGATATACGAAATTGGCTTTCGAGGGGACCTAACTGCAGAATTTAAATATTTATCAATTTATTCTTCATTTAGGTAAGCTACGCTTTAGGCAAAGGTGCTGTAACGCATACCAAAGGATTTCTTTCCTGTCAAAGGGGAAGGTAGACCTAGGAAACTCTCCGGCAACGACCCACCAGTTTTCGCTAGCTCCGAATTGGGCCAACTCGCTTTCGGCAGATGCTTACGTAGAGAGGAACACTTGCAATGTTATGCCAATGAAGGTATGTATCCTCAGATCACGTTTGTCCCCTAACTTCCTTCAAAAAGTGGTGGTGGATTTGGCTTGAAGGAGCAGCATAGTGTAGGGTGGGTTGTGGGACTTTCCCGCATGCAAAAATAAACTGTAGAAAAAATTTAATGAATTTGAGATACGGAAATCATCGTCATTTACACCCGTTGTGTTACTAATGTGAGAAAAACGTCAAATTAATGTCAAATTTAAGTCTTTTATATGTGGAAGAGCGTTTATGAATTATTTTTTTTAAGAAATCATTGCTCTCGAAGTTTAGGATACTTAGTACGTCAATGATTTTACAGTTTTCAAACATGGTATTTTTGGTTTGCGTAAAAGAATAAAGCAGTCTAGTTTCTATCTCATTTCGGTTGAGTGAACCAGGTGTTAGAACAGCAACATTGGGCATCTCAGACTAGTGAACATAAATAAGTTCACTATTTTTTCTCAAAGCTTCAATTAAACATTTCAAAATCGTGCCATTAAACTTATTACTGATTTAAATTTAGGATTGCTTTCAATTCATCGACATTATTTACATAGAGAAATTTCAGTATCCTATAAAATTCAACATAGAGCAATCGAATTTTTCAACTTTCCATTTCAACAAAATACATCTGAAAAAAATACTGCTACAACTGAACATACTGCAGGTGTGGGGAATTGAAACATCCGTGGTGTTGCAGTGAACTATTTCCATATTTTATAAGATATTCATTTTAATAAACTCAATTAGCCACTGATAGTCTCGGCCAACGATCAGATAACATATAGCCATGGCTTTATTTACTCAATTATCTAAGCCGTTCGTTATCACTAACAGCCACTTCGCTGATACGAATGGTCGGCTTCAATATAGCGGGAATGAAAAGTTATGACTTGGCTTCTAGAACAGTCTAGCAACTGAGTCCTGTGGTGGGAATTGAGCTCTGTGCTCTTGAATTTAGGGGGCAAATGAAAGCTAGGAATATTACCGGAAGCGTTTCAACACAAACAAAGAGCGCTAAACATTTTGTGAAGCGAACACAAAACTATTTTTAAAGTAAAACATTTGAACGTTTCTCTATTCATACCGGAAAAGATCATTATGCTTAAATTTACACAGTACTTTCTGAAAGAAATATCATTGTTTCGTTGAATTTCTTTTCTTAGAAGTATATTTCTTTGATAGTATCGAATGTCGAAGTACATTCCTTCAAAAAAGTTTTAAACACTCTGACAACGTGGATATATGAACATAATATCGAGAAAAACAGAAGAATTTTCCTGTCATCGTAAGTTATAATTTTTTGCAACTATGAAGAACTCCAAATTTTTTGGCCATGAATCTCACACTTCAAATATTAAAAAAATGATTGATTTTAATCACGATAATGTAATAACACAGAATAAATTATCCCACTCTTTTCATTGGCATGGAATCATGCTGTAAAGTTTTTTCTAATGAGGACATGAGTTTGAGAGGAACCACACTTTTAAAGTCAAAAAACTGTTAAGATGAGAATATCTTATAACTTTAACAAATATATTTACTCAATTTTTGTCTGTTGAAATAAAACGAAAATAGCCTAACTGCTGATAATTTTATGGTTGAAATCATTTACTACGAATTTGAAAACGGTTATTTTACTGCAAGGCAATCTCCAAAATATTAGGTCAATTCATAAACAGAATGTAAAAATACAAAAACAGTTTACGAATATATATGTATTAACGTGCGAATGAAGGCATATACTGTTAAAGCCAAGAATACTTGTGCATGAATCACTAGTCAAAATTTAGAGAAACACGAAAAATTAGTAGGTATACGTGTTTTGAATGCGACATAACAAACTTTTTAAGCATAAATTACACTTAAATCCCTCTTAAATCTAAAATCTAGCATAATCAACCTGATTTTAGAAGTTATTTGGTTCGTAGTTATTGTGGAAGACCAGTCTGTACTCAGCACTATGTGGTGCCCGGTTACGCATAAAAACCGAAAGAAATTTGTATGCTGTGTGTGTGGGCAGGAGCGGTAGCTTGAAAAACTGAATTAGTTTGTAATGTTTTACAGCTGTGTAATGTGGCAGACTAAATGAAAAACACGAGGGTAGAAAATTAGCTGTAGAAGATACTCAAGTTTAGAGTTCATAAAAAACCACGTTATACGAAGAATTAATCACCCATGTTTTGGAACTGGTATTAAGTGTATTAGTGAATATTCAAGAATATTCGTCATAAAGTAATCCTCAGTTTTATTAGTAACTTTTTCAGTGAAAAAATTGAGAGGCGTGTTGGAAAGTGGGAGGAGAGTCCTTAAGAAATAACTGTCCGAAATATAA
Source organism: Trinorchestia longiramus (assembly GCA_006783055.1). Lineage (NCBI taxonomy): Eukaryota > Metazoa > Arthropoda > Malacostraca > Amphipoda > Talitridae > Trinorchestia > Trinorchestia longiramus. The sequence goes on from VCRD01000177.1 coordinate 188,206, forward strand.
GAATTAGAATATCAATTCTAATTTAGGTATTATGGAAACTTGACATATGTGCTTCCTGAGCAATTTTCGTTTGTCTTCTTCGAATGAAACAAGTTTTAACTCGGCTTTGTAATGATTAGCTTGAAAATTTCATTAGTATAATTATAAAGCCCTATTTCGATTCATCAAGAAAAGTTTGTCAACAAAAAATAATTGCTCCCCATACTTAAAACACCTGAATGTTTTTTACTATTAAAAGGGCAAATGTTGGTGAGCTGACAGGCCTGTTTCAACATTCACATGCGAGTTCATAAGCTTCCATACGACGTTGAAGGTGCCGATTTTAAGGAACCATTTTATAATACATTAAGTTGGAAGGCTTTACCCGCACGTTTTTTTTAATGAATTACTAGTAATTAGTTTTAAGCTGAGGATTTGCAAGCTATAGTAAAGAAACCTTGCAAAATGAATAAAAATTGAGAGCTATTAGCAAAACGTAGCAGAAATGCAGAAACCATTATTTCACTTCTGGAGTTTTGACAGAATACGAACGTTCAACGGATTTTTGAGTCTATAACTCATAGAATACTAAATTTAATCATTTATGTGTTCCTTTGATTGTTAAATTTATTACAAGTGTGTGGAACGGTGACCTCAGGATACCTATTTTGAAACCTCTGAACTTCTTGAGTGCATACAAAAGTTACGGGTTTAGTTAGATCCCATTTTCTTCTACATGTATCGCAGCCTCAATTCATCACTGCCAATTATAGGCTTTGCCTCGCCCTCGAGCCTGTCTTATTGCCTCCACAATCCTCCACTTTTCGCTCGGAGAAATTATTTATTTTGCTGGAACACGATATAACGAACTCGCGTTGAACGTTATAACATCAAAAGAAATGATTTGATACGCCCAGAGTAGAACTGGGTCGTAATCTTGTTTAATTGTGTTAATTTTTGATAGAGAGGTAAATTTAGCTAGGCGAGTTAACAATTTGCCTATTATTGAATGACGTCAGTTCGTTTTACATGGAGTTTTCTTTTGTGCTTGTTGAAGTGGAACGAAATTTTTATGAGCAATGAGTGACTCAGCGCCTTTCAGCACTGCTGGGCAGCAAGTAAATTTGTAATAAAATGATAATGAATATAATAATGAATAAGAATAAATGATGGCAAACATGCAATGTTCTAGAATTTACGTATTAAATTCTCGTTAATATTGTAACTATTTTCCACGTAGATTTCATCGTGAGCTGTCAATTTTTTTTAATATTCAGGGGATTTTTCATTTTTTCATATATCTAATCAACAAATATCAAAAATATTTGTAAGTTTTATTTAGTTTTTCCGACTGTGAGTTACAGGCACGTAATCGTGAAATACCCAACATATTAACAGTCAACCTATAGACTGGGGGTCATGCAATACAGGTAATACGTACAATCTCATACGTAAATCATGAATTGAACTTCGTATACTGAGGTTTATGAGTGATACGATGTGAATTGCTGATATTAAGAAGTGTTGTTAAAATCATTCAATGTGAGTAGTTTTTTTTCAAAATTCGATCCTGAGATTTCTAGCAGAAATTTTTATCTTAGTATGATGAATTTTAATTTTTGATCACGTAGGAGTCAATGCAAAATGGATAAGGCTTTATATTATGCTCTATCTTTATTTTTTTGCCAAATCTGGGGCTCAGTTTCATAGTACATGTACGTCATTTAAAGTATATGCCTGTAATAATCCACGGACCACTGGTCGGTAACATTTATGTTAATGATTTCTAGACTTGTCTTCATAAATGTCTTTTTTTGAGCTTCGCTGACGCTTACATTTCCCCACAGGTTATTCCAGGGCGTCTGTAATGTTTAAAAATTCTTACAGAAAGTGAGACCAACTTGTCTTTCTTTCTTTCAAGATTCAAAACCTATAATACACATTAAATTTCTCACGTCCCATAAACATGCACTTGAAATCAACATTAAATCCTTACAAAATATAGATTATACAAAAGAAAAAATCGCTGCTCTGCTTAAATTGTTATTGCAATAATTATTGATATTTGAGCTGAAGTTTCCATTCGACCGCCGGGCTACCTTTTTTTCAGTTGCTCGAGTGCCAGACTGAAGCCCCGCTTGCGCGGAGCACCTGACAAGGCATTGACACGATCATCATTGCCTCTAAACTGCATAAGCCACGAGAAAAGACTCGTGGCTCAGAGACCTCGAAGAAAGGATTGATTCTTATCTCGGTTGAGTTTCCTGCCCGAACGTGAATCATTGGTAGATATAATGTGGAAACCCATTGCCAATTATCAATTGTACAATGAACTAATAATGAATACATTTATCACTACATGACAAAAGCTTACCTTCAAGTTCCAGCGCTGTGAGTAAAATTGGTTGTGTATATATAGAAAATAATTACAAATTTCTATTCTAGCCGTATGAAAAATTGCTCTTTCAATATTAAGTGATAATTTAACTCATGTAGACGTAATGACATATTCGATGGTACTTACCGAAAAATTTTGCCGAGGTCCAGCGATGTCCCCAAGCGTCCGAAGAAGCCCGAGTCGGTCAGCGACAATTCCAAAAGTTCAGTTTAGTTGCACAGGCAATGTCCAAAAGAAGCTTTTCACTTGCATTATTTTTAACTCGTCCTTGCTAGCACCTTCTTAACTGGTAATTTGTAAATCGAATCACGGGCTGAGTATGTTCATATTCATCAAACACGATCACATTGCCTTCATTGGAGCGCGAGCTCAGTGCGCAGAAGCACTCCTTTATTGATCGTCACGAGCGAAAAAAATCCGCCGCGAATTCTGGATTATTTCAGCAGTGGTGGTGGATGCAAGACACACGGGCAGAACGTCTAAAAACGCATTCTCTTCCAATCTAAATTCCAACTGTCTACCGACAAACTGAAAAGAGATCTCTGAGTAACACTTAAGTTTTATAAAAAATAAAACTGCGTGTATGCAGGAACGTCGCAAAGGTAACCTTGCAAGAGTTTTATGAGCTTCGTGCAACCGATTTTCCACGGGGGACGTTGCTAATGATGGCAAAAGACCGGCGGTCTGCGCACAATGCTTCGCTCTTGCACTGTTTTGCGCAGACGTCGATGGCATCACAGCCCTGCCCACCTTGCTTCAGAGGCGGTGCCTCGGACAACACAGATCCAATATTGAAGTGAAGCGCATACTGCGCTGGCTGTGTCTCCGAAGCGGACTCTGCAGTGGGCACGTTCCTTGCATCGCTTGTTCAATTTCTGATGCTGATGGAAATACACCCCCAATGCATGCTTAACATGAAGCATTAAAATTCTCAACAGGGAGTCTCAAGTACATATGAATATTGGAAGTTGAATACAATATTACTACATTTGTGAGCCTTTTTTTCTCCTGGAATGACGATTGCGAACTATGCTCCAGTGTACTGACCTCCAATTAGGGCATTGTGCCATTCATCACTGATAAAAGACGTCGTGCGAATAATGGAGGTCGTTCATCAGCTTGATGGCATGCAATATCATCGTAGCTGTTATTTATAGCCGTATTAGATGCCAATTAAAACTACTCAGGCAGTGTAGTAACTGAAGTTCAGACGATCGAGTAGCTGAAGCTGATACATTTCATGTGTATGATCATGCGATGGACTCCAGCACTTTAATAGACTATAAAACCGATTCATGGATTTTCGCTAGTCAGTGACTTCTTCATGTCTCTATTTTTTGGCTGATGCAAGTTTACTTCAAGTACTGATAGCATTCTATGTGTAAAATATGATAGTTAATTGTATAGGTTTATTTAACTCATCAAAAAGTTACTGTGCCGTCTAACACATCATTTTGGTTAACATTTTCATTTTGAATTTGAAAACTCTTACATCATCACACAAAAAAATTCCAAGGAGAGGTTTTAATGTATCGTATATACTGACCCTTACAAGAAATTTGCTTCAGCCGGTCTGAAATGAAGTATTTAAATATGCGTTTCAATGCCACACAAGTTTGTGCACATGTGTTCAGCAAAAAGAATCGCTAAAATGCAAAGTAAATTCCTTTTGCTCAAAATATGACTTAGTTGATCAATCCAATTAAATATTTTTTGATTTGAAGGGAAATAGTTTTGTTTCGTAATGAAACTCTTGAGGCTTATTATAGGAGGGCATCAAGCATAGTCAAAATATTTTGGGAATCAGCCATAATGTTATGGGTAAACAGTAAACAAAGATTCAAAAATTTATATAAAATACAACCATTTACGTTACAGATTTTGACGGCATGGGACTTCGGTATTGAACCAAGAATGGGCCAAACGGCTCGTTCCTATTGCCTTATTCTATTCTACAAGTAAAAACGTATGTTAAGCGAGGAAGGTAACTTTTACTGGTATTCATCAGCAAGGTTTGAATAACATATTGTAAATTCAGTTAGGTAATTTGCTTTGAAATGTGTTGTATAAGTAAACTAATTGACTCAAGTCCACAAAAAAGAGTGAAATTTATGAAAAAGATCAGCGTACGAAAAAGGAAACGGTAGTCGACTAGTACTCAGAACACCTTAATTTTTTGCGTATTCACAGTCTTAATTTTAGTAAATCAAATTGAAATATGATCATCGAGCGTCGATTTAATTTGAAATAAATTCTCTCAAATCTATCACAAGAACATCGATAAAGAGAAGAATATTCATATTTTGTCCTAAAATATCCCTTTAGTTGTCGTACCATTTTACGTACATATCATTAATGCAGCAATATCGGTTTGAAATAATATATGTATATGAAATATATGACTTATAATGAACAATGAATCTGCCCCGTAGTACGTTCAGCAAATGATTCATTCAGAAATGTACAGAGTTTATTCATACGTTCATTGTTGTAATCGTTCTATACTGGCTCTTCAAGATAACAGTTTGGATAAGAAATTCTACACAGTTCTTTCTCAATAACAGCTTGGATATGAAGTTATTGACTGGCCTTTTTCAATAACGGTTTGGATATGAAGTTATGTACTGGCCTTTCTCAATAACGGCTTGGATATGACGTTCTACACTGTCCTTTCTCAATAACAGCTTGAATATGAAGTTCTATACTGGCCTTTTTCAATGACGGCTTGGATATAAAGTTATATACTGTCCTTTCTCAATAACAGCTTGAATATGAAGTTCTATACTGGCCTTTTTCAATGACGGCTTGGATATAAAGTTATATACTGGCCTTTCTCAATAACAGCTTGAATATGAAGTTCTATACTGGCCTTTTTCAATGACGGCTTGGATATAAAGTTATATACTGGCCTTTTTCAATGACGGCTTGGATATGAAGTTATATACTGGCCTTTTTCAATAACGGCTTAGATATGAAGTGCTATAGAACTTCTCAATAACGGCTTGGGTAAGAAATTCTATGCTAGAATTGTTGATTACAACTTGTATTTTTTTAATTTCTGGTTGCTGGCATGCTGTGAGATTGTTTATCGGAAATATGAATGGTAGCATTTTTTGTCATATATTCCTTAGAGTAAATTACAAGTATAATTAAAAGTAATTGAAATTTAGCTTTAAGATGCAGGTCGAGGTATGAAACACTAGGGAAATGTGTAACTGAAATTAGTCAACAATGTCTGTGTTGAAAATTTTTGAAAAGTTGCCTAAGAATTATTAGACTCCGAATAGCAAATATTTAAAGCGCCCAAAAATTAAACTAATAAATAGATTTTCTTATAGACTTGTGTATTTTTATCTTACGAGTTTCATGGTTGCTGCTAAGATCAATTGCTTTCAGTCCTTACTATTTTAGATTTTCCATTTCAAAATGGATACTAAATTGGGTAGTCAAATTAAGCGAGCATCGAAGTACTTTTCGTAAAAAGTTAGTTAACCATAGCAAAATGTAAATAATACGAGAATATCAAGATTGTTTTGCTCAGCGTAAGTTCGTATTATCCAATTTTTAAAGCATTGATATCGTTAATTAAAATAAAATTACAGTATTTTCCCTTCTCATTAATCTATCCTATCGAAGCTAAAAAACACATTTTGAAATTATAATGAAAACATTTATGTACGAGCGGCGAAGAAAAGTTATTGCACACAATAACTTATGAGAAATTTTTTTAATTTTTAACGAGAGACGATATTTTAGAACAACGTTTTACAAGTTTTTAATTTTTAACTAGAAAAAGGTTAGTTTGTATTCACAAGTTTATTCTTTTAGAATATATATAGATATTTAATACATAGAATATGCATAGGATAAGAATGAAAAAAAAGTATACAAAATAAAATAACTTTGGAAATTAAAAAAAGTATGTTTGAAATTTGCTTTTTTGTCTCGATAACATTACAAGCTGTTGTCTGAAGTACCTCGAATGACTTTAAAATGTTATATATATAAATTTTAAGTGAATATCTCCTAGGTTAAATGAAACATAAAATTCCCAAAATTGTAAAATGTACATTCGAAAGAATTGAACCCAGATAATAACCAAAAGATACTAATAATCGAACAGAAAATTGTTTGAAAGTCAATAAGGACAGGTTTTAAATGACAATCAGTGTCACAAAGATTTGCACTGAGGTGTCGACATGAATGAACGCGAGCCAGGATCTGTATTGCATACTTATACGTACTCGAAGTTTAGCTTCACTCCCACCCTTCTCATTACAGGTGCCAGTGCGTGATTGATGCATTGACTTTAGACGGCATGGGGCTTGGGTAGCAGCCTAAGAATGAACTAAACGGCTCGTACCTGTTACCATATTCTATTTTAATCTTAATAGGATAAAATTTTAGTAAACTTTCGATGATATCTAGACTTATTCCTGCACTAATTTGAGAATCTGTTAATCATGCATCAGAGTTCGAGTGTCGTCGTGCTCCAGAGCTCGCTTGCATTTTTCATGTTTCATATAAAATGTATTTATTCATTTTCATTGATCAAAGATGTGCATTTCATCTTATACTTAAGATTGCATAGGATGTTACTTTTCTCATTAGCAAAGCTCTTATTTAAAAGAAAACATGGTCGATGAGAACTGAATCGATGTGGTATCAATGTTTAAACAAATTAATTGTCGGTTTAAAAATGTGATATTCGTTAGCTTACTTACCTTTATCCTCTTTTTTCAACGATACATATATCAAAATTAGGTTATTGAGTCTGATCTCTTTAAGGATAATTTTTTGACAGCCTTATACAAGATTTAAATTTGAATAAAGGAATGCGTTCTATAAATATTGATGATTATTCCTCATCTCCTTTTTTGCTGAGGCTTAAAACACCTACAAAGAATGAATAGCATTTACGCACTAACTTGTTATCATTCCTATGCATTTTTCCTTGTCAAACAGCAGTTAAGGAACCTAATTACATAACCGCTAAATATTCGTAGGGTGTGTAAGTGAAAAACATGCACTGGTCTCCAGTATTTAAGATGCACATTAGTGCAAATTCAGGAATATCTGACACAGCACAAGCTTTTACAAGCTGAAGTTATTTTGAATGCCACACATGTAGTAGAACTCAGCTGGAGAGCACTTAAAATGCATGCATTGCATGGTTTGAACTACGTTTAACACGAGTCTGTTACAGACAATGTCACTTGAAATCTTGTGTCTTCTGCTAATTATTTTCTTAGTACACAAGGCATTTTTATTTGAATTAAAACTCAACCAGAATTCCACTGTTCGATGGTTTATCTTGACTGCCATTAAATTGAAATGGTTTCAAAGGAGTGGCTCTTCAGGTTGTTTTTTACGACACCTTCCTAAAACTGTATTAGGTCGTAGTAGGATAGAGTACCAAATCCGCAGTGCATTACTGAAAAAAATCATCTCGATCAACTGAAATATGAATTTACATGAATCTCAAAACTTGAGATTTACATAGCAATTAATACAGTAGAAAATTTTACCTCTGAATGCAGTATTTAGAACAGTGTACAAACCAACACTATATCAGATCAATAGTAGAAGGAAATCGTTGCCATCTCATGGGAAAACTTGAAAAACAAATGGCAACAAGTCAAAAACGATGGCAAATGGCAAAACAAGTGGGGATACAAATGGGGAACTTGAAAAACGCAGACGAATTTCTCCGTTTTTGTTACATATGTTATGCATGAAAAAAAGAAGTTATAATTTCAAACTACGAATTGCTTAAGCTGGCACCGAAATACTTCATAATATTAAAAACTAGGGTACACGAGCCATCAAAAATGATGGCAAATCTGTTGGTCATATCTTTTTTTGACTTGATTCTGCCTCAGTTTCAGCAGCTATTCTTTCTTGCGCTGCTATTCTGAGATTCCTTTTTCGAACATAACGCTGATCATCATCCTCCTGTTCCCGCCTCCGCGCCTGCCTTAGTCTTGCTGCTGAGCGTATGGCCTCTAGTTGTTCTTGTGAAATACTTGCATACTGATCTCGCCTCTGTTGCCTTACAACAGCTTGTTGTTCGTGAGATAATCTTTCTCTCGCTCTTCTTTTTCGCTTTCGATTCAGTCTTTTTTTCGTTTGAATGGAGTTTCCATGCTTAAGCTTATTTCAAAGGTAACTTATTTTTCTTGCGACATTAATAAACCCTTAGAATACAGTATTTTTGATCTCCAATAAAAGTAGTTCTGGCCCTTCGTGTCATATCCTAGATACAGAAATTCAGCATTACTGAAAGCGACTGCGAGCTTGTGCATGTATATTGTAATATGCAATACCTCGCCAACTCGCTATCCACGATACAGACTCGAGTATATAAGGCTCTGGATCTCTCTAATTTTTTTTTAAAGTGACTTATTATAGTGCACTTGCACAGCGAAAATGAGTGCATTAATTTACCAGTGAACTGAAACCAAGACCGCCAGTGCTAATTTCTCCCTATCTATTCTTAACAGCGTGACACGAAACATATAAATAAATAAATATATAAACACACGACGGTCATTCTTAGCATTAGATTGGATGAAAATGTTCACGGTAAAAAACTTATACTTTACTTCGGGGCATTCGATAAAGTAGTTTTTATATGTACAGAATATCCAACTAACTCCGGCTATAACATCCCGTTTACGACACTAAATTTGCAGTTTGTGCAATCTACTGCCTTAATCAAGGCAATTTGAAGATTCATACACGATAAATAAAAAATGTCCCACTTAATTTTGGATATTTCTGCTCCTAAAGGAAATTGTATCCACCATTAATATTAAATAAAGACCAAGGTCTGAAGAAGTTGAACGGAAAATAGGCTACAATTTTAAAATGAAATTATGCCTTTAATTGACACAAGTTGAAATATTTATTATAATGATTTCATGCATCGCAAAGCACCTCCCTAGAATAGCTTTAAGTATTCAATTTTGTGTTCAAATGCTCAGAATTGCAATGAGTCACGTAGTGTCATAAATGACAAAATGGGATCGTGACGAGCCATAAAATAGAATAATCACAAAATTTTCATTTTTTAATGACATGTTCATAATGAAATATGTTTTCTATGGCTGCATGAGGCAGACGAGAACCCTCATTCCACTACATAATAATACACAGTTTGTTGCTTGCTTGCTTGGTCCGTCTCTCTGTCACGCTCCTAAGGATTTAGATAGAAGAAAATTCGGGAGGGTATACATGTATTGCAAGCATTGTATTGTGGCACAGTCTTCAATGTGGAAACTCTTTCGCAAAGCCTGCGTCCACTGGCAAATCAAACGTAAAAGATCAATAAAAATCACGTGAATTTTCACGCGTAGGTCTACTAGTAAAATATAATTGTTGGGTTTCAATCATCGAGCAGTGAAGGACATTGTGTTAGAACTCTTGGCTTGAAAAACTTTTTCGGGTACAAACATGACGTAAGACTTTATTAGGTCCAAGTTTCATGATAAAACTTACAATACATTTTTGAACCAAGTGGAAAAATCGTGAGAGATAAGAAAACATTTTCGTGAAAAGTTCTTTGATTCCTTACATATTCTGTAGAATATTTGTTTCCATTTCGTAACTTTGTTTTACTGTTTACTTCTGACCTTCTAATGCTGCCGTAGTTTCAAGAATTGTTTATTTGCTTAAAAATTAATTCATCACTCCTGCCGGTTTCTGCAATTCATTGACTGAAGCATTCACATTTAAATAGAAAATAAATTTAAGAAATCCAGTCACGGATGGATTTTTTTTACCTGTAAGCCTACAAGTAGCGTTGACTAAGCAGTTAGACATGCTTTGCAAGTTAATACTTGTGTATGGTGAGTCGTAAGGTTTTTCTCATGCAGCTTGAATTTATAACTTGCCTTCACAGCTGGCGATAAGACGTACCTCTTTGAATGACGTTGAGATGTACTTCTGAAGATGGCGGTAAGACGTACCTCTATCATAGGCGTTAAGACGTACCTCTATCATTGGCGTTAAGACGTACCTCTATCATTGGCGTTAAGACGTACCTCTATCATAGGCGTTAAAACGTACCTCTATCATCGGCGTTAAGACGTACCTCTATCATTGGCGTTAAGACGTACCTCCATCATTGGCGTTAAAACGTACATCTATCATTGGCGTTAAGACGTACCTTTAAAGATAGAGTTAAGACGTACGTCCCAGAATAGCATTCGTCTATCAAGGTGCCATAGAGCTTCAGAGAATTGTACGTTCTCGGTATGCTTCCCTTTTTAGACTTGGATGTCTAAATCATTATTTTTTAAGCTGCCTTGAAGAAAAATTTAACGTTATCATTCCTTCGAACCCAGATATACGTGTGCTAAAATTGAATAATAAGTATTGTGGCCTGCTTGAATATTATATCACTTTTATATTGTTAATTTCTCATCGGTCATTCAACCTTAAAAAACTGCACAAATTCATTTGCGTTTTCATCTCCGAATGTCTCGGTACCGCAGTTTTACTTATTAGTATATATTGTGATTAGTTTTTTCCACTATTTGGTCGCAAACATAGAGAAGCTTCTCGACTAATGATTCGTAATATCAGTGTGACGAGTTCCAGTTTATCTGCTGTGCATAGTATGAGACAAACATACATGGTCGGGAGCTGCTACCAACCAGTTCTGCAGGTGTAGGGCCAAACAAACTTGTACAATATAGCTTAAATGTCCTTTACACATACGTATTTTTAAATACAGATTAGTAGTGGCGTTCCCTACTTCGGTATTCTATAATGAAACTTCTGCTTTGATAACTATTTGCACTGCCGAAACATTATGTGTTTTTTGACTTTTAAATGTAACTTTATTTTTAAAATTTGTTATATTCTACTGTGCTGGACTTCCACAGCCTTTCAAAACTCGAAAAAATTGATGTTCCTCATAAAGTTTTAGTCGTAGAAAAATTATTACACCATTCAATAGGGGATAAAAAATAACATAAAACTGTTTATCTGTATTCATGATACAATATAAATTAGACTAGAATTTCTTGGAACCATTCAGAATGAATATTTGGTCATGAAAACATCTCTCGTTTATCACAAGACAATAACTTCATTCACTGCATAGTGTATCAAGCCCAAGAATCTTTCAGGACATTTTTCCCATGCTCATTAGTTCTGTGAATTAGAACACCTGAAAATGAATGATTAAAGTCATTACTCTTCTTAATCATGAATGACAGTGTAATTGGGTTGGAAACCACTCGTAATCTCCACTAAAGTTTGATTCCGATGAATAATATGCACATACATACATATCTTCATCGAAGAGAAAACGCATCTTACGGTAAAATGGCTCAGCTCGATTGAACCTGGGAAACGTCTTCAATTATTATATAGCTCCTCGATACAAAAATCCAATAACAAGTTCAATTCCAAAAAACGGGAGTATATGAGCAAAAACTGGTTTCTCTTCGTTCAAAGATCTGAATTTTTATATTTCTGCAATAGATTATAGAAATACAATTAAAGTTAACTCAAAAGCTTTATTTACACAGCACTAATGAAAACACACACAGTATTGAAAATAAAACACATCATTTAAATAGAATTTTCTGCCACATAACCAGAAAACGTCAAGTTTCAGACCGATACCAGATTTTCTAATCTTCAAGCTATTGAGTGTGCGAAGCACTGTTCGTAAAGTGATCACGACCATCGTAATTATTTATTGGATCGTTGCGCTTGAATAGAGATCAGTACGTGCTCTTTGCTCGTAATGATCGAAATTGTGATTTAGTTTTCAATTGAATATATTTCTTTCGTGCTTGAAGTTTGGCATTTTGTGACGCAATAGAAGTTGATTACTGCAATGTGACTCTCGTGTATATAGTATCTAAATACCAGAAAAAACTATTCCATTTGCTATGAATCGTCAGTTTTCTCTTGTCAAATACTCTGAATTTAGTAAAGTATTTGTCATAAAACGCTGTTACATTCACAATCACATTCAAAATATTTTATATGAAATTAATTCATTTTTACGCGCCTCAGTAGCAAATTTTCCCGTAATAGCGATGCAATAAGCCCAATAGTGTTTAATCTGATTATCCAAATGCCATAAGTTTTTCAATATATTCGTTAAATTTTTGTCATTAATAATTATTCTAAATTTTTGTGCATCCGCGTTTCAAGCAGCGCTTTCTGCTGAATCTCCTACTTGCGTGCTTGGATTCGACATTATGATTGAGCTAAGATTTCTCCATGGGTGTCATGGCCCTCTCTGTAAATGCCATGGTTACACGAATGCTGCAAGTGAGGAAACAGAGAAGCCTGCACGTTAGAAAGCTATATAAGTTTTTAATTCCTACATGGAAACTATCCAGATCGCCCAGCCAAAATTTGGTAATTTGTTTATATGAGCTATCGAAGATATCATCACTCTCGTAGGTAAATTTTGAAATTGATAATATATCTTGTGTGAAATCTATTTGAATGAGTGATGCGATTCAAGATGTGCCTGCAATGAACAAAGAAATTTTTCCTCACCGGTTTTATTTAAGCTGATGATTGTTTTGAAAATATCCTAATGTTTTTGAAAGTTCAAAGAGGAAAAGAGAGACTGTACTTCCACCCATTTACTCAAGAAAAATATGGCACATATCAAATAAAAGCCGGCTACTATAGACACTGGAAACTTGACTTAGCATCATAAAACTCATAAAAAACTGTGCAAATTTTTTCCAGTTGGTAGGGAAGCATTTTCATTATAAGTGAAGTTTTATGGTTCGTTATTAATAGTTTGAGTTGAAACATTATCGAAAATTATCGTGTTTGAACAGGAGTTAAGTGGTGAGCAAGGTACTAATCAGGGTCCGAAACAAATGATGAAGGGAGGCCGAAGATAAACAGGTTAATCAAGGCCCCTAGACAATTTATGACGGACAATCTTCTTAAGGGGCAAAACGAAAAGGAAACCGCGTTAGCCTCCACTTGCAGTGCCGCAAAAACCTGGTATTTGATGCCCTAAGTATCAAAATGGTGCTCACAAAATGGCCTAGGAAACATTGATTTGCGTTTAACTGGGAACTTTGAAATGTATCCGCCTAGGAACCAGAGAAAAGTCGGCAGGTATAAAAAAAGAGTCGTCGAGGGTGGGAGCAAAATTCTTAAGTGAAGTGCGGACTCTTTAAAAATGGACTCTAAATATACATGCGAGTTATACTGAGAGCTGAAAGCTTTCAAACACAAATTATAATGATTTTTATTGTAGTAAATAATACAATAGAGCTTAATGAATACATTCTCTTACATGAAGGTAATCGTTGTAAAGTCTCTTAAGCATGAAATCTTAGCATTGTTTCTTGACCCGCACGGTTGGAGAACGACCTTGAAGAAAACAGCTAATTGTCATCCGCAATCTTCATTTGTTGTTAACTATATATCATGCAAAAAAGTCCAGCAAGAGATACCGATTATAATTTATTTGTAATGTTGAACTCAATTTTATTGTTAAATAGTTCCTTAATTATGAACTAGGCTCACAAAATTCTAAAGCAAATATTTCTTTCAAAATGATGATACAGAATTTGAGATGTTGTTGAGACACCCATCAATTGGAAAACGATATTAGCAACTTTCAAAACCCACAAATGGAAAGAAAATATGTATTATAAGGACAGAGACATTATTTACGCAAAGACTTTAATTGAAATCAATAAAATGAGTTTTTATCATTTGAAACGATTGTTTGGCTCTTGTATTAAAATACCAATATTAAATAGTGCATTTGTTGAGATGCAGAAGCTCACCAAAATAGTTCTTATTATCTGATGGGTGCTCGGTAAACTCACTGTGGCATCAAAGAAAATATTTATAGAAAAAGTATTTTCATCATACATTGCTATGTCCGACACAGCACAGCATTATCAACTTTCAAAGAAGATTTATCTATGTTATATCGTGCTAGTAAAGGTATCAATTCAATGGTTGCAGCATTTATAACCAATTTTTGAACAGTATTTTTCTGATAATTAGCAAAGGAACAGAGAAGCTAGAAAATCCTGATCTGAGATTTCCAGTTTAAAAAATTATTCATGACCTATGAAGTTTCAGTAGACGGGGACCGCTTATGATGTTCCTTATTCTTATCGACTTTTAGTAATAGCTTATGTGATGAAAAAGGTCTTAAACATTAGTAACATTACACATATCATACAAATATGATCTTTTGGACAATTATCATCATCATCATCATCATCATCATAGAGAAAGTTCCTTGGAAACCATACATTATATCGATAATAAAACTTAAACTTTATCTTATATATGCACTGAAATTTATTGGCTGATAGGCTGTTGATAATTTACGGTGCCTAAATATTTTCTCAAATATTCTGCGCAATGATGATATTTTAGCATAAATTCCCTTATAGTTTTTTAGGAGTTTGCAATGCATGCTTTCAAACTCTGTGCTGGCGGGGTTTTGATATTGATCTTTACGAACCTGTTCGTACCTCCAAAGATGCTAGGCAGTTTTAATTTTTTCCAGAGCATCTATGAGTAGGCATTTCAACCATACAGGAGACCACCCCTTTTCAATACATCTTCTTGAAAATACACCACACAAATCTGACGAAGCAGTTCGAAAAAACTACCCGCAAGATAAAACGTTGCCAAGATGAGCAAATGGATACCCCATCAGGATTATCTGTAACCAAATCAGTAAAAATGGAAATTCTTGCTTAAATAATTTTTGGTTAGTTCCTCCAGGAGTATTGCAAGGTCCGAAACCCGGCACAAATTGCGGTACAGAAAGGCAGTGCCAGAGGGAACAATTGCGTGTTGCCTGGCAAGAATGAAGCAAAATAATTATACAGTCAGCATAAATCGCTACCGGGCAATCATGTGATCATGTGGTTCGCTTTTATTTACGGGTTATTATACAGACTTTAATAGGTTCCACACATCCTACTTTGGTACGCTTGCAGCTCTAAACCACATAAACTAGATCGTCCAATGGCTGGTATCGATTATTTCTGCCCAGGTAAATTAACTAACCCTGGTCAAAAAATTCTCGAAATTTGCCTAAGCATTTGGAAACTAACTCGAAACCAAAAAAAATTAAAAATGAGTGACTAAATCAATGTGAAAATCAAGGAAATTTTTTTTCCCGTAAAAGTATGAAATTCACGATGAATTATATCAGTAATATTTATTCCAATCGTTTATATACTCATTTCTCCGGATGAGAATTACCAATTTGTAATTTAAATACGTTTTTCTAGCCCTGAAGAGGCCTGAGTTCCTGTTAATTAATCAAAATTTAAACTAACATTGCATTTTCAACAGTTTGGTTTCATATTCAATTTAAAAAATAATAACAATTGAATTAATATACAACTTCAACCGCAACAGATTAAACCAATTTTTATTGAAAATTTTCTTTGATATTTTGTAAGTGAATAAAGATCTATTGAACTATACAGTCGAATAAAAATCTATTGAATACGTGCAATTAGTTTCGAAATGCTATGAAATTTTCTTTTGAATAATTGACGCATGTTACTATTCAGTTAATGCACTAAAGTAACAGTACAGAGTTTGAATCGCAATTGTTTGCATAGTGAGGCGTATAATTTATTCATGGAATCACACAAAATTATTCTACAGAAGTATATTTTATTGCTCTCTTTGTATTTTTTCAGAATTTAAAGTTCGTATGTAAAATTTCACTTAAAGTACAATGATTGACGTTTAAATACTTGCTTACACGATTTTTTGATTATTTTTTTTTCTCGACGCTTTCGCTTAATATGAAAAAATTATGAATCTATTCTGAATACTAGTATATTTTCTCGTAAAAGGGTGATGTTTAGTGAGCATTACGTCGAGCTTTAAATACTCTTGCAGTTTCTACGACCGGGAAAAACTGAACATATTTTTAACGACGTGGGTACAGTGCACGAGTACCTATATATTGGGCGAAACATAATCGTGACATTTACATATTAAAATAGATGCATCGGCGAGTTACAACTTCGCATGTATACTATATTGCAATTTAGTGTATATATATAAAGTATTTAAAGTGAATCGAGAAATAATTAAACGAATTGTTAATTTAGTGATCAATGAAAATTGTGCTTTCATTTACTTCTCAAGCTGTGAATTATGTGAACTAAGTTGGTAATTATTCTACTTTTTGTGTCAATGAAAGGCAGAGAAAACATTTTATGTTGGTAGAGTTCGCAATGTTATTTAGGGTAACTGATTTTCAGAATTGAAGTTCAAATTAATTACTCAGAAAGAATGTCGTCATTGAGGTTTGACTAATCTTCGAGAAATGTAATTTCAAAAAATAAATTCAACGATGCTGGAATTTTCTGAAAAATGTATATTACATAAAATTTTGTAAGGCATGCTTATCCAAAGAACTATTGGTAAAATCTAGGTAAATGTTGAGGGTGTGCTAAATTAATTTTTCATCAAATCAATTCATAAATCAAACTATACCAACTCGTTTTAAGGCAGTGTTGCAAAAAAATTTGATGTTCAACTACCATCAGAACTGTTACTATCTAAGGAATCAATAGAACATTATTTCCTTCAGATGAATAACTTCCATGTTCGGGGTATATGACAAAATATTTTCTTCATAGATGAAAAAGAAGATTACAAAAAGGGAACAAAATACTTCGAACACCCAACATACGTCAAGGAATGCTAATCTCAGTGCTTCTCTCAGCGATCCATTTCTATTTTGTGATGGCATCTTGCGGGATTCATGCGAGCTTCTTTTAAGAGACGTCTCTTGTTGCATCCAACGATCGGGTTGCGCAAAACCGGCTTTCAGTCTTGCATGGCCTCCCTCACTGCCTGCCTTGCTTTTTGGTCTATAGAATTTGGGAGCCCCACCATCCCCGTCGTCGCCACCACATTTCGAGGTTCGGTGCTCTAGTCCACGACTCGTGATAAGAGGTAAGAATTCTTGCAAGAAGAGTAATGGCTGCCTAGCTAGACAAGTAGATAATTGCGCTCGCCCTAGCTGGATTGTTGAACTTCGCTAGCTGTTAAATCTTCTCGACTGCACGAAAAGGACAAGTCTGAAAACTCTCCGAGAATGAATGATAATAGATGCATGTATGCAGACAGAAACCATGCATTAAAAATGTTTCTGGCCTCCCATGGTCTGAAGATGCATGGTTCAAGATTGTTGATCAAAAAATATCATTGTAAGCTGCTTGAAATATGGCTAATAATTGTAACTTGGCGAAAGGCCAGCAATAGCCTACGTTAGGCTCATTTTCTTTCAATGAGCAATCCATTGCTTCGAAGGAACCGGTTATTGGTTGTGTACTGCCGAATGGGAGGCATGTGATGCCTCTGCTACTCCTCCTCATGCCAAATGATGTACTCATGAAGCCTTCCAGCGTTCCAGATTATAATAGAGTTCTTCTCTCTATAATTAGGGCTCCATGTGAAAAATATTGTTAGCTTTAAATTTATTGATACTACGTTATAATTCGGCTGCTATTATCTCGTATATTATAGATATTTAATTATGTATAATCATGGAGAAAATGAGTGTTTGCAAGACCCCAAAAGAATTCGAAGCGTTCGAAGACGTCTTCTGTGATGTGCAGCTTGAACTGAGCATATTTTTTTCAGAGTGAGTTCCTGTTTTGAATCTTGTATGTACACTGTATCCCACCCTTAACTTTGTTCGCTAACAAAAACTCTAGAAATCTTAAAAAAATCTAGAAATATTGATACTCGAACCCATTCATAACATGAAATTCAATTGTGATTGGTGGTATCAAATTAAGTTTGAATATGAGATAATGGTTTTAGTTGAACTGAAATTCGAAAAATATATATGCCTACTTAATTTCTGTAATAACACACGAGTAGGTATCTATTTCTTTTACAGATACTTCAGATTTGATTAGCGATTAATAAGGAGATTCAATATTTAAATCAGGTTTTTTCATCATAAAAAACATTCTTGTGCAATAAATATTTCAACTATTTTGTTATTAATAAGTACGCTGCGACTACCGCGAAGACAAAAATAAATACAATATTAAAAAAAGACTGGTGCGCTGTTCTGAGATAACTTTGTGGTATCCCCATTAAAATTCCTATTAGAGAGCAAAGCAACATCCTTCAAACGAGATGAAGACGTTGTTTTCAATGATGACTAAGACTCTTAAGTTCCATTAAGATTGTATCTTTCAATTTTATAGTACTTACCAGATGGTTTGTCATCAGAGAGCTCTTAGTGGCCAGTGGGGGATAGCTTAAAACTTCGTAATTTCCTTGGCTCCATTCATAAAAAGTAACATGAAAATTGTTCTATAACACTAAATTCCATCCAAGCTACGGGAGACGATTAGTGTGAGTGTGATGGATATACGCATACTAACACCATATGAAAAATATTCTACATAAAAGGATGCCTTAATGAAAAGTATGTGATATATCATATTCCTTTTGCCTGTTCCTGGACATCTTCTGCGCACTGTACATTCTACTGGTATTCATCCAGATATTCTTCTATGTCTTCTGTTTTTTAAGCGTAACACAAAGCTGATGAGAAAATAACTTCTTGTAACTGAATTAGCTTAGATTTTTTCATCGATCTTCCACTGTGCAGATTAAAATAATTTGCATCGTTCTAATAGATACATATCGTTTTTCGGTAAAAAGCAAATCGAAAACTAATGGTTAATGAAGTGTACCTACAAAAATAGGTGCATATGATACAAAATGCGCAATTGTAATTTGTATTCAGTTGGCAAAAAACAATATCTACATTATTACTTTCTTTCATTGTAAATATTTATGAATGAGACTGTAGTTGGCTTTCTGACAGGTATGCTGACAGACAAAAAAAAAGCAATATATTCTAGAAATTATTAAAAATCAATAAATGTTTCTACCAAGAAATCCATACAAGTGACTTAATATTCACGAACAATTAAAAAATGCGTTGCATGGTAAAAATCTGATGACGATTCGAATAAGAGATATTGCTCATCGTTCTATACGAAATACTCAAAATCATTTGCACATGGAAGGGCATTTGATTTTGTGAAGCCATTTACATTTGCGTCGAATGAAATTAAGCAGAATATCCTTGGTGGTCAAATATGAAAGTCAGGAATCAATTACATGCATCGGAAAAAATGCTCTGCGGTTGGTCTTCGTTTCTTTCTATGCATGCGTGTATCGCGGTTCTAGAACGGGTTGAGAATTCAAGCCACAGAACGAGAAAAACTCAAGGAAATGCAGTGGGAAGTGAATGGAAAATAAAGAGGTTTTCATCACCAAGACCATGGCAGTGAACAAAAACCCGTCCATGATGCAGCCTTAGATAATTTCTCACGGCCATGATGTGAAGAAAGTGCCTCAAAATTTTAAGAACAAGTAATTTTCAGGTTTTGGTTAGATGTGGACAAAAACGCAAAATTCATTGGGCAAGATAACGATCTTGAATGAATAGAATTAACAAATTTCTACCACTTGTTTAATTACTTGGAGGTTTCAAAAATTTGAATAGGAATATCATTTGAATAAATCTAGTTCACTGTGAATACTCTGGGCTTATTCAGTAAAAATAAAACACTTGTGGAAATAAATTGCCCAATTTTGGTTTGTAAGAGATCTAATTTTTTGGCAAAATTTTAAAATAAGGTTTAGTTACCGTCAAATACCTATTAAAACATGCTAGATAAATTTTAACTTTGAACTCTTAGTCAAACAGGTCACTTTATGTAAATCTTTACTGTAAAGTAACCTAAAACTATGAAAATCAATGTATAATATTCAGTTAGTACATGGTCACTTCATTGCTATCATAATCATCAAATACTGGTCAAGAGGAAAGCTCCTGAAAATATAATACAAGTATTGTTTTTAAATTTATTAGGCTGTAAAAATCGTTCATCTCGTTAATGAATGCGAAAAAAGCATTACAATGTTGATGCCAAATTTTGCTCCCATTACATATTTTTGAAAGTCATAGTTCTAAATATATTTGGACACCGTCTCGGCTTAGAAGAATTCACATTAATTTTTATTATGATCTTCACTACCAATTGCGTTATGATGATATTATCAGTTTTGTTTAATTATAAGCCTGAACGTCAGAAATTCATGATATTTGCAATCCAACCTGGCATCCTGCAACTAATCCTTAGGAATTCATCAGCTAAATTCTAATCAATGAAAATATGTAAAGATCTACAAAAGCATACATTTGTTTCTCATTCAAAAGTTTGAGTAATGCACAATAATAGTTACTCAGTTTTTTGACTCACTTAAACTGTGAATTGTGCAAGAAACTCACTGTTTCTTAGAAATGAACGAAAGTTTTTCGATCTTTTTAGTGTATCATAGTTATGAAATTTTATCAGCAGTGTCATTATTTATCTATTTCAAATTTACATGCTTGAGAAAAGATTAGATTAAATCTCACTGCGATTTAAAGGACAAAATGTTTATCCTAGCTGATGTATCGTAAGATTTTCTTACTTTTATAGAAAATAAACAAACACACTTGCTACTTCAACAGTTCGCGTACCCTAGAGGAAATAATACTCATTCAAAGAAGCAATTCATTAACCATTTTAATTTATGGTACAATCAACTTTAAAGAACAATGCAAGCTTCGAAATTACAAATTATGTTCCAAGATGAAAAATTGTGTGAGTGCCTTTATTCTACCACACTTAGAAACAGGGATTTAGTGAATTTCAAAGTACAGGAGAGAGTTCTTTATGGTTACTCACTTGACCATACTTTTTTTAGGATACTTAGCGTATGGGTAAATTTGATCCACCCTTTTGAAGTGTAAATGAAATATGATAAATAGATCAGCATTTCGTGTTCATTCTAAAAAAGTTGTATTTATCAAGGCAAAAACATCGTTCAGCAATGTTATAGAATTTTTAACTATTGCATATTTAATGCTACGAAATTAAAACATATGCAGTAAACATAATAGAAAACTTTTTGTATTCCTATCTGCCACCCTTACCCGTAAAGAAGAAGCCGAGAGAAATTTGCATTCCTCGGAAAATGTAAAATGAAAATCAGCATTTAAGTTGAACTACAAACATTTCAAAGCTTGGCAGCTTACACAATTTATATACAGAAAACAAATCTTCCCTAGCTTGTGTCCTAAATGGGCGAGTCTTTGGAATTCGGCAACAGAGTATCTAGTTCCTCATATCTGAAGCCACTTTAGCAACTTTGCATAGAGATTACAGTCTTTGTGCGGTCTTTTCTTAACTTTGCTCTGCAACAATTCATAGATACCTGCAGTGAATTGCCGACAGTGAATAAATTTATATCGACGCAGGACCGATTTAAATTTCCATTGCGAGTGAAAATATAGGTTTGACATTATTTATTGATGTGAGGTTGTTGTCCGGCTATGAAAAGAATGTGATAGGCCAGCACCTGCAATACCATTTTTTGCTCATGGACATGGAGGACTAACTACGATGCTGGAGGTCAGTGGAGAACACAATACAGCATTTGAAATGAAGCTATAGATTTGAGTCCTGAATCCGAACACGTGCACAACATCACTGGACATGTTCCAGGACAAACAAAACTTCTGGCCTCCGCCAATATGAAGTAACTAGAAAGTTCAAAGATTGCGAATGAATTTTGAAATTTTGAAGGCCGCTCTAGCAAGCACTTAAATATTCTTGAGGTTTTTCAAGAATATTACGAAATATATTTAAATTTATGTGACTACCAGAAGTTTCAGTTAAGTTTTGAAAGTTCTAATAAAGAATTTATTTGACAACTTGAAAAAATTGTAAATTTTTGTTCTTAAATGCCAGAAGATGAACAGTTTCCAGTTTCTCTCTCTATTCGTTTATTTGTATGCATATACATACTTGCTTAGGTAAGTCATCAATATGTACAATAAAGTTTATCATGCTGGCTACATTTATTAATATTTATAAATGGGAATAAGCAGCAATTTTTTGGCAGTATAAACCGTGACTGGGAAACAAAGAAAGGACTAAAACCCTGAAGAAATGATGATAGGCATAGGCAGAAAATAAAGAAGAAAAATGTTGCAAAAAATATAATCTTTCAAACTGTACATAGAGTAGAATAAATTTTTAAAACAATATACAGTGTTTTAATTGTGACAAATTAATAACAAACAACCGTTCAATAGTTATTAATTATCTTAAATACGACCGAATCATTTCCTGATTCTCCAAAAAGTTTTCAGTACACATACATAAATCATGTGAAGTTTATAAACAACTTAAAAACGTGGAAAAAGTTCAAAGTCCGTTTTTAACTGAAAACTTTATCATTAGATTTCCACTTACCAATATGCTCAAGTCTTGAAATCTGCTTACATTATATAAAAGAAATTTAAACTTGTATTAGATTCTCACCATGCCAGGGAAATATTTACGTTGTTGAATATTTTCCTCTTTTTATCCAATTATAGTTCTATGTAGTGTGTGTCATAGATAATATCGCTGAAAGGATTTGAAAATGATAAAGTTACACAAAAAACATTGATAAAACATAGCTAATATTGTTTCAAGTGTCAACTAGCATGACATCTGGTTCATGATCTCAATTATCATGAAATTTTGTTTCCAATGGTAACTAGTATGTAATTATATTGATGGTTTGAACTAGCGTTATAGTATGCCTTCAGTGAGGCAATTCTGAAACGTTAATTTAATCTCCCTTTTTAAAAAATAATCTTGTTCATAAAAAACATCAGTTAGCATTGCCATAATAAAAAAATAAACTAGATATTTACATGATTCTATTCTTCGAATAACAACGCTAGTTTGTTTTAAATGTTTGATTAACATTTAATTTATCCCCGTATATGTACTTTGAAGTAATTTTTTCATAGCTATTGATAAAAATCCAATTTGTGATCTTAATTCCACTGGAACTTGTACAATACAATTTCTGATCCTATCCTGAGCAATGAAATCTGTGATAATTAATCAGTCATAATATCTATATTCCTCCTTCAAGGACCATGTGAAAGATACTCACATGAATATATACAACGGAGGAACAGTAAGTGTAAAATTTTTCAATGCAACTGAATGAATATTGATGTATCAAATCTTAATTTGCGTGCAAATAATTTAAGCTTTCAATGTTTCAAGTGCAAAAATGTATTTGCAAAGTTGATCATAGAGTTCAAAATTGCTCACTCGTTCGGACGAATAACAAAGAAATCTAACTTATCTTTGAGAAGAATAATTATTCAGCTCAATAGTATGTAAATAATACTACTAATAATGATATATCTAATGAATATGTGGGAATATGGTGGGAGAAGGAATACCTGTGAATTATGATCACAAAAACTCTAATGTAAGAATCATAGCAGTGAAAATTATTGCAGATTCTATTCTCTAGCAATAAGTAGCTCCTAATTAATAACTATTTCACTATCCCTTTCTCAAATATACCCCAATCATGTTCACCTTTCATTGAGAAACCGCAGAAAATGTTTCAAGCATTTCAAGGCTTCATCTACTCTATTTTAGAATTTTCATTATCATTCTAAAATTCTTAAAATTATTCAAGTAATGTTTTCACACGAATATTTTCTGTTTCGTTAATACAATTTTTACTTACAGTAGACGAGTTTCTTCCATTTCTCTATTCGAATGAGGACGGTCAAGTTCAGAGTCACAATTGATAAATATCAATCTTAGTCACAAATTATTTTCACTTTTATCCTAGTACTAGTCTCAAACAAATAACTGAAAGCAAGTAACGTCTCGAGAGTTATTTAGGAATGTTCAGTTTTCATTTCATGATCGAAACACGTTGGGGACTTCAATGCAAAGCTCTTTTCTCGGTAAGAAAAATTAAACTGCGACAACACTCGAAATTATCTTTTGTGAAACAATCAGTGAACATTTGTGTTAGATTTAACTCAAACGTACGTCAATATTGTACAAGGAGTTACTGCTCATGCAGAGACTCCATTTTAACGTAAGTAGTTCGCCTTCATTCTCAAGGAATCGACCGGCAAATTACACACCTGTTCGCACGACATGCTTCTACGAAATATGCTGTAAATATTTTCACTGTTGAAGACGATCTGTCGTTCATAAATTAATGAAATCTAACGTGTTCAAGGTCCTCCATTTTACATTGGCCTTAGATCCATTTTGAACGTAGGTTAACCCTAGCAATTTCACCTGAGGCGCACCTGATCCAGCGGGTTCTAGTCTCGCTAATGACTACGCTCCGTGCCCAGTTGCCGACGGTCAGCAACTGCCTCAATAGTCACCAGACAAACTTACTGCAACTTTGTATGTGTGCAAGGCAAACATTTACTGTAACGTGCTTACTGAACAACATATATACGCCAGAAAAATACACACTGTAACTTATTTACTGAACGATGTATATTCTTCGGCCAAATATTTACTGTAACGTTATAAATTTGTCAGACAATCTTTTATGATGAATGATATACCAAGCAATTTATAATCGTCAGTCTAACATCTACTGTAACATGCTTACCGAACAGTATAAATTCGACAAACATTCACAGTCACGTATTTACCGAACAATATATATTCTACAGCCAAACATTGACGTTAACGTATTTACCCTAAAAATTACTTAAAATAGAATAGAATGAGGCTATAGGAACGAACCTTCTGGCCCATTCTTGGGTCGGATAATTATTTTGATAATTATTCGGTTGTTTACCCAAGTCCCATGCCGTATTTCTAGCCGCGTCAACCATGTCGGCAGCGGGATTCGAACCCGGGTCTTCCCGCTCGCAAGCAGATTCGCTCACCAGTCGACCAAGCTGGTGATAATTAATGATGTTTACGTCACCACGTTTTTAGAAAAAATATCCACAGAGGGAAACATTTTCGCGCAGCTTTTCTTGTTATCTAACGTGTAAAACATTTAGGATATCAATGCAGCTAGGAAAGGTGTTGTATATCAATTAAAGATTTTCAGATCGCATAATTTGTTCATTGCTAACGAATTGAGTGATGACATTCAAGTATATCCTCATTGTGATCTAATTTGTGTAATTTTTAGCGGATGTGTAATGTAACTTCGTCAAGTTCCGTGATACAAACGCCTTCTTGTTGAATTTTAATAATATTGTACGGAACACTTTCAAATCAACTGACCTTCTTTTCGTTGCTCTCATGCCTTTACACTTAACTTGATGCATCAATATACCCAACTCGTAAATGGTATTTAATTTTGCGATGAAAATTAAACTTCCTGTTGTACTAGTTGTGATCTGCACTGTCACTCATATGAGAGCGTTTGTAAATGCTTGTGAATCTTTTTAAATGTTTGTAAATGTCAGCCACATCTAAAATTATATTTTCGAACAAAAAAAATGTGCATACACCTGAATTTAAATGTTAGTAATGTAGATCTATTATGAATTATTCCGTGGGGGTGTATTATTGAGTTATCTGATATGGTATTTTTTTAATGAAATATAGAATTAAATTGCTAGCAATGTAACGCATGAAAGGCAATCATTTTTCTAAAAATGCAATAAGTTTTTTCTACTAAAAAAATCTGGCAGTAAATAAATTTAAAAATATTTGGTAAGCCTTTGATTTCAATCCTCTTCCTCCTAGAATCACTGTCTAATTACATACATAAAAGCTCAAAAATAAACCCATAAAATTTGAAACAGTTTGTTACACTTCTACAAATCGAAATGGTAGGTTTATTTTTCTCAATGCTTCCATACTACTATGAAAAAAATTACTGCATTAAAAAACATTTTTTACTATGTAGCTTCTTATTTTCACACATGTTATTTACTATACAGAGATACAGTAGAAAAATAATCTAAGCTTTTGAAAGGCAGTTCTGATGTCCTGCATTCAGTATTTGAACTTCTATGAACGATAATTTGAACCAATCTTCTTCAAAAAAACATGAGTGGCAGGTAAGCTTCATGCTCTGATTATTAACTCTTTAACAATGTATCATGAAATCAAAAATACCTATACAGAATATTAAGTCGTGTGTACAATAGTATTGCCATTATTCAAAAGAGTTTTCTCAAAATATCCTGATTTATAGCCTAAATAAAATAGTTTCAATTACACAATATTCGTCATGTTTAACACTTCCGATTACTACAAAAAAATCCGATATAAACTACCCGTATTGAGTTTAAAGTCAAATTTTTTTCAATAGTTTTTTTATTTAAGAGTTGTTCAAAAGGAACCGATTCAATCTAACTAACATCAACAATCAGGGTTTAACCACAGTTGCACGTAACCAATTTTCTTAAAAAATGCCTTCTTATCATGCTTGTTATTTGATATCTAAGAATTAATTGACCAGACTGAGAAACTTTAGAGTCATACAGGCTCTGAAGTACGTTAATTGTTGAACATAGAATGGTAGTATTAGAATTTAGTGTACTTGCTCCCTCTCTTAGTCATGGTACAAAGCAGCGTTATGGAGCCACTATTGCCCAAAACTCTGCTCCTTGCCAGTCCTGTTATTGATGTCGGAAGGAATATTCCATTATAAATGTTCTTACGCAGCAACAATATTGAGTGGCGCAATGTTTATGGTAGGTTGTTTCCGTCACGCCGATTTATGTCTCCATAATTCCAAGAATAAGAATGTGAGCAGAAAAGATTTGTTTTTTCATAGTATTTTATACTGGCATTGGACGTGATTATGTTATCTACGTTTCAGTGAACAACTGTACATCTAAACTGAAGACAAGCTGGAACTCTTATGTACCTGTGTATTGTGGGGAGTAAAATTTATTTGTATTCAAAAAAGAATTAATGAAGTTCTCTAGCCTTGCTCATGATTCAATAATTCTAGTTCTTAGAATTACTGGAACTATGAATAACACATGAATGTTTGTTTATTAACATAACGATAATTTTAATGTTTTTAATATTGTTTCTATTAATATTATTAAAAATAATAGCAGTATTTTCATCATTTCCTTCGTAACTCAAATTCATTATTTCATTCTCTAAATAGAGAAAGATGCCATGTAATTTAAGCGGCAGCTGCATAATGAGATAAATATACTCTGAAAATTATACCCGTATGAGCTGAGAAGCTTTGCTTCTAATATAATGAAAATTTTTGTTCGAAAACGTTACAAAATAATTGCAAAAACTGAACTCTTTAAATTTCTTTACTGAAGACAATATCCCAATAATGTTCAGGAAAATATTTATCGAATTAAATTCTGTCGAATTTGCTCAAAATTTCATAAAATTGATTTTTAGGAAAGCGTCGTCTTTCGCTTGGGCGTTCGTACGTTACAATGATAAAATCTTTGGAAAAAGATTTTGCGTAGGCAAAATTTAGTGGATCTGACCTGTAAAGCATATCCTACAGCCCATTCGTTGTGACTAATGTCTCAATTAAGGTAATAGAATGGTTTTCTCGATAGCCATTTGCAAGATAACGACATGGCTTACTGATCCCGGATCGATACTTTCAAAGTGTGTAGATGATAATGCTACAGTGCAAGCTGCATGTTAATTGTCTTGATGTCTTTTAGAGTAACGCAGATTGTAATTCAACACCTTTGCGTGCCTAGTTAATAAACTGTTAAGAATCTTTTAGGCATTACTACCATGTTTTACTGTGTTTAGAACGAGCGAATAAAAATGTTGCTGAATAATATTCGCTATTTGTGTGATTGAAGGCGTAAGAAAAAGCTGCATGATTTTCTCTCACGGTCTATAATGAACGGTAATGAACGTAAAAAAATTGAAGGCTCGTATTTCAAATAATCTACTCATGTGTAAGCTGTTGTCTGGTACAATTAGCATTAAGAATTGCAGTCATGCGTAAAAATATTTTCAACACTAAAACGAACATGGAGCAAGAAGTTGTTATGAAGTCATGTTTTTGTAAACAACATTGTTCCATCAGCTACAGCTGTAAACAAACACCAGAGTGTGAGTCAAAAAATACGCCGTCAACGTGGAAAACACATTGCTAAGAATCTGAACAATGAACATTCAGAGCTTACCTTGTAATCCTTGAATAAAAAGTTGCTTTACAAGTTTTGTTGACTGTTTTGTAAATTCTGTTTGAAATGCTTGGTTATCTTAAAAACTGGAGACTCTCAGCATCATGGTATATGTCGGTGCATGTTTGACAATTCAATGTATAGAAATAAAATACAATCGAACATAGAAAATTGCGAAATTTATGGTCAAAAGTTCAGCAGGAACTGATGAAACTTTTCCAAAACGCTAAAAAGTTGGTTTCAATACTGAACATTAT
Source organism: Trinorchestia longiramus (assembly GCA_006783055.1). NCBI lineage: Eukaryota > Metazoa > Arthropoda > Malacostraca > Amphipoda > Talitridae > Trinorchestia > Trinorchestia longiramus. The sequence goes on from VCRD01000177.1 coordinate 216,875, forward strand.
GTTACGATTTGTCCTTCAATCTCTAAAGCAAGGAATAGGAAATTTACCGCAGAGATATATTTATTACTAGCTCATATTTGATTATTTTACACACATCGTACAGTTCAAATTGTACATCAACTCGTGCATGAATTACGCATCGTAGCAAAAAGATACCGCAAACAATGTAGCATACCAGTCACACAATAAGTAAAGCATTTGTACATAACTTTATACGGTTTTAGAGTGCATAAATATTTTTATCCTAGCCTACGTCATCGAGTTTGTGGTAACTATTAATTTGTATCTAATTTTATGGAAATATAACATTTCCAAAGTTGGAAATTTCAGTACAGTTGAAAAAAAGTACTTAACGTATTAGTACCTACGGAA
>VCRD01000177.1:217873-273838 GCA_006783055.1 Trinorchestia longiramus
TCTCACGGTCTATAATGAACGGTAATGAACGTAAAAAAATTGAAGGCTCGTATTTTAAATAATCTACTCATGTGTAAGCTGTTGTCTGGTACAATTAGCATTAAGAATTGCAGTCATGCGTAAAAATATTTTTAACACTAAAACGAACATGGAGCAAGAAGTTGTTATGAAGTCATGTTTTTGTAAACAACATTGTTCCATCAGCTGCAGCTGTAAACAAACACCAGAGAGTGGTTCAAAAAATATGCCGTCAACGTGGAAAACACATTGCTAAGAATCTGAACAATGAACATTCAGAGCTTACCTTGTAATCCTTGAATAAAAAGTTGCTTTACAAGTTTTGTTGACTGTTTTGTAAATTCTGTTTTAAATGCTAGGTTATCTTAAAAACTGGAGACTTTCAGCATGATGGTATATGTCGGTGCATGTTTGACAATACAATGTATAGAAATAAAATACAATCGAACATAGAAAATTGCGAAATTTATAGTCAAAAGTTCAGCAGGAACTGATGAAACTTTTCCAAAACGCTAAAAAGTTGGTTTCAATACTGATCATTATGTTACGATTTGCCCTTCAATTTCTAAAGCAAGGAATAGTAAATTTACTGCAGAGATATATTTATTACTAGCTCATATTTGATTATTTTACACACATCGTACAGTTCAAATTGTACATCAACTCGTGCATGAATTACGTATCGTAGCAAAACGATACCGCAAACAATGTAGCATACCAGTCACACACTAAGTAAACCATTTGTACATAACCTTATACAGTTTTAGAGTGCATAAATATTTTTATCCTAGCCTACGTTATCGAGTTTGTAGTAACTATTAATTAGTATCTAATTTTATGGAAATATAACATTTCCAAGGTTGGAAATTTCAGTACAGTTGAAAAAAGTACTTACGTATTAGTATTTACGGAAGATAGGTCATTACATATTTTTAATATCAGTTTTTATTCAATACTATAAATTTTGAGTAAGATTTAATAACGCCATCGATAAAGCGAAAAGTAAACTCTTTGGCTTTAGCATTTCCAGTTTGAGTAGAGATTCTTCTTAATGAATATCTGCTAGATATTTCAACTTTCCATATGACGATAAAACTCTCCTTGGCATCATTAGTGTTTCTAATTTGCACCCATTTACAGACAGCGATGAGAAAATTATTGAATAAAATGCTGCATCTGGACGTTTTTTTTAGAGGAGTCTTCTGTAAATTACTGTCTGTGTTAGAATTGATGCTATCGTTTAGAATTTTTTTTTGCCATTGATTACTTTCTGAGACGAATGTGAATTACTGCATTGCGATTGTGAGGTTATTGAAGCATGAAAATTCTTGCCTAACAAATGTACAGAATTTAATTTCTCACTATTAAAAAGACAACCGTACAAAAAAATTAATATATTTATTACACGCAGACGAAGTGACTGGCAACAGTTCAGCATATCATACAAAAAATTTGAAAAAACAAATCGCCAACTAACTCAGAAGAACTTGGTGGTTGTAAATTTGTATACGTAGTCTGCACTTCGCATAGATATCGCACGTCATACGTTGACCATAATGAAAAAAACATGAAATGCCTTTTGATTAAACTACAGAATTTCAAAGTCAAGGTTAACTCTCAAATGCACGAAACAAACGACTGAGACTAATTTTGTAGCATTGAAAATTTGGCCTAGGTTTCAATTTTGAATTATTTACAGACAAGATTTCGCATAATTTATCTCGTTTGTATCTGTGCTCAGACTTTAAAATCGTAACCAAGTGGAAGCTAAGCCCGTAAATTATTTTCCAGGCTCACCGGGACATGTGTTATTATCTTTCGTTTGATATGTGAAGTTCCATCAGACAGAAGGTTTGCGGTAGGACTTGCAGAAATTCCAGTCAGCCTTATAGTTGAACCAACGATCAATGCGCTGAATCAAACGAATGAGGTTTCATTAGAGGTGAGTCGCCGCGAAACTGTTCATAATAGTAGGCTTCCATTAGAGATAAATCGTCCTGATTTACAGTTTCCGAAAAGCCTTGCGATGCACTCAACCCTTAGAACATCGACCCCTGACTTGACTCTCTCCTCTCAGAAACACCAATTGTATGCTAAATCCAACCTTAATTTTGTAATGGTTGAGCTCAAACCAAATTTTCATGCTCGATCGTAAGTATAAGAATTGCAGTTAATTCCTGTAAATCAGAAGGATGAAATAAATATGTACTCAGATTTCCCTTTGAAAACAGCTCTTCAGTGCACAAAAGCTTCAAACCGAAATTATAGCCTTCTTTCAAAACTGCCTTGCGCCAAATTCCCTAAAGGCTAGTTTCATCACAGAATATTAAATTTTTAGTGATTACTGATTCACTAACGACTAATTTACCAGATCTTAGAACAACGCATGCTGTTGTAGGAGAAGTATAATATCCCCTTGCATCGAAAAGGCTAAATATTAATATTCTACCGAGCAGCGCCGGTGTAATCGCATGTTGGACCACCCCATTATAGAAGACTATCCGAGACTAGAGCGAGGGCGTCCTTGCTTTCATAAAAACTCAGGAGTCTCTTTGCTTCAGTATCAAACGCGTCATCGTTCAAACTCACTCAACGCTTTAATTTGAAACGTGTTTCAGCTTCCATGCTACCTGCATCTAAGTAAGTTCGAGCATTAGAGCGGGAAGAAAAGTCAAAATTAACTAAGCTCTTCATGAATTCGTTCCACGGCACCCAATCTTGTGTGCGAATCTATACACGAGAGTCAGCTGTATCGGCCGGCAAGCTCCTTTGCAACCGCACAATAGGATTTGCATATTCATGAAATTAAGAACATAAATTGCGAAATTACAGTAGAATGCCGCTATATTTTTTGCAAGCAATTTTGGGCGAGCTAGCAAGTAAAATTTCAGAGTATACAAAATTAATTTGAAACTCAGGCGTAGCAGGCACCTGCTGAGAATTTGATTAGATAATGTCCAATAAATTTTGACTCGATGGGAAAATTATATTTATTATATTTTTGAACAATTTATTTTGTTAAAGTGCCCCATTAGGAAACGTCAAAAAAAACGCGTAAATCGACGAAAAATAAATTCAAATCTTTACTTTACTCTCTCTACGTACACGACTTGCGGAAGCTGATTTGAAACTAACGAAGGTCCCCTTCGAGTTTATCACGAGCTTATTCACAACAATTTTTAAACGTGATAGATTTTATTCGTTCGGTTACATACAAGACTTGTGTTGTCAAATAAGTTATTAGAGAGTACCAGGCACGGTACATAATTTCTGATAATTTATTTTTCAAACTTAATTATTTTACTAGAGTCGTACTGTAAAAATTGAGAGAATGCAATATACAATTTTTCAACTTAAAATAAATTGACAACCATATGAGTGAAGTTCCTTGACATAAGTTTCTCCTTAGTCCAATAATTTAGTGCTTTGAGAGCCGATTTCTGATTGTAAGAAAAGAATTGAGGCAAGAATTGTGCATTCAAACAACTTTTTCAAGAACCTAAACAAGATGGCCGCTGGCTACAAACGGTTCGTGACTACAGGTGAATATCCTTCATTGTACCTAAATTACGGGCTACCTGTTCACTATACTCTCACCCGTGAATCTCCAACCGACGAGGTCCCACTTTAATATAAGAACATTAAGGCTACTTAAGTCTTCGTTCCACCTTTTTTGTTCACGCTATTTATTGCCTCTTCATTGAGACTGTTAGAAGTGAACCAATTTTTCATGTTTGGGGCAATGAAGTAATTTTGCTTAAAGCAAGCCATCATGTTTGCCTGAAGCTTATCATTAGTCAGTAAACCTTCACGAAAACTAGCCGAAGTTCTTGAGTCTCTATGGGTTTCTGACTTATGATCTATTTACCATAGTAAATTAGACCATCATTTGTACTTTCAATTTAATATTGACTAACAACTCAAACGCATCTTGAAATTTTCAAATATGTTCAGCTGTCCATTCTCATAAGCGCACGTTTATTTAACAGTTTCCTAAGATTAGTTTTTCTGCTGGTGGAAAATAATTACTGTGGTTCGTATCAAGTTTCAGTTTCGTCATACATCTGTGTCAAATTTGTTGAAAAAGAGTTGGATAGATATTTCATTCTGCTTGCGTGCAATTCTTTATTATTCTTCGAAAGAAGCATTCAATTAGGCTGATCCACCTGTGTTAGTATTTAGCTCCTTAACTCAAAGTTCTTCTACTCAACATAACTTAGCCTCCAAATAAACATTCTGCACGAGACCTCGGGATTTAATGCTCCTGCCAGCTGTATCTGACAGAGCTAGTAACGTAAAGGATTTTTGATTGCGTACAGTTGCTGACTGGAATAGACTATGTGCCGATTTTTACGTTTGCATTTAGTAAAGGGTGATTGTACGTCAACTCCACTTGAATAGAACATAATGATTGCAAAAGCTTCGTCTAAAGCTTATTGAGTTTGTCTGTCTTTAATCTAAAAAATCAAGGTACTATAGAATTTCTATTAGATTTCATTCTTTCTTGGCATTTGAAATTGTACGTGGTAATCGCGCAGACTTCTATTTTCTCGTTATTGTGATAGATTTGTTTACGGCTTTAGGAAGCGTTCTTAAAATGCACAGTAATTATGTACGGAATTTTCCTGTGTCAAAGTGGCGATTTACATCAAAAAATAAAGTTATGGGAGATGGAAAATAGGGTATTAATATATCGTCATTAAACTTGAATACCTCTCTTAATTTTGATCAACCCACGCGTAATTGTTAGTACATGAAAAAAATAGATTGAAAATTAATGTGCGTGGATCACAAAATAATGATAGTTTCAAGAAAATATTTCTACGTTTGTAAAATATCTCCATGCAGTTGTTAGCAGTTTTTCTTGCTATCAGGAGTATTTTCACACAACAATCTAATATACTTCTTTTTTAGAAAATTCCCAAATATTATGTGTCCAAAATTGACCAGATTGTGGTCATATAGCTGAGTGTATGAACATTCTTCGATCAAGCAGCATAGCAGATTTATGATCAGAGTACCACAAGACGAATAATTATGATTTCTTCTTAAAATTTTGGTTTGTAATGTAGATGCTTAGACTTACGCTGCATTCCATACTTTGAATTAACGCATGTCCTGCAGTCAGAAGAAATAATGCTACTTTTCAACAGTTACATTACGTAACATCCGTAGCGTGGCAGCTAAAAATTTTAATATTTATGACCAGTATAGCACTGAGGTTAAATTTATACGGTTCCACTTTATTTTAAATGATTTTCTCATTCATTTTTAGCATGATTTTTATAATGAGTGTAAATACTTTCACCAAAGCCCGTTTAAATGATCAAAAGACACCGATTCAACATAAATTTCCAACTAATGTTATTCAATTCATGTTATACAATTGTGCTGTAACAAAGAACACTAGTTTTTCATTTCTCGTTCGTCCATCGTTTTATATGAAGGATGCCAAAATTATTTTCTGAAGCCTCAAAAATACTTAAGAAAGACAAAAACTTTATATTCAATCAAGTATACAGTACAAATAAATTCATTTTTCAATTTTTAATGTTCAGATCTCATGAGTAGTGATGATGCCCCAGGTGGAAGAAGCTCACTAAACGAATCCTTTCATGTTATGATATCCATTTATGGTATAATCAAGTCCTTTTTTCTACTCTCTACCATAAAGTTCACCATTAAAACACCACTTGGTCATATATTTTCAATTCAGTTCTCGTCTTTGAGGCCGTAAAACATTCTTCTTCTGACTGAAAACCTTTTTTATAAAATGGGTCCGCATGGAGTCGATCATACGAATAACTCATTAAAATTCCCTGCTCGTTAACTGAACATATATCATTCACTAATTGCCTCGGGCCGGGTCAGCTTCTGATCTACAAGATAAAGCCAAGTGTAATATCTCTGCCACTAGCTACGATAAGTTTCCTTCAGAGGGCACAGAGTAAAAATTTGAATTAAATTTCAGCGTACACAGAAGAAGAAAAAATCGAGATTAGAGTGCCCTATTTTTTAAGTCTAATTAGGAGATCGTTCACGTGTCACGATGGGGCTAAACTATATATCTAATCAAATATTAAGGCCCAACTTTAAAAAAGCATGCCCCCAAACCCAAAAATTTACATCTATGCCGGTTAGCAACTTTAATGATTTAAGAATAATTGGGTAATGTTCAGAAAGCTGCTTTTTATTCATACAATGGTAGAAAAATGTTCCTGATTTATTTTATTTATCTCCTCGTACAAACTGGCAAACTATGTGTGGAAATGACTTTCGCTGCCCATTAACTGAAGAACTTTTGAAAAAAACTTCATCCAAATCTCATTAGACCATAAAAGAAGTTGGCGCTGTAATTTGGACTCAATTTTGGTAAAATATCGCTTTGGCAGTCGCCGTTGGCTCGACGTAAGTCTGACCAATGCCCATCGAAAAGCTTCACGCGATGTCGGCCGTAAATCTTGAAAATTCGATGAAAATGGCAACGTCACTTGGTCACGCACGGTTGCAGAATGGTGGTATTTTAGCGTGTGATGGACGCTGTATCTTTCTTTAAAACTCCTTTTATCTACACAAAATTGCAGGGAAATCTGGAAGATCATCACCACAGAGTCACGGCTATAATCATATTCTTGTAATTCAAAAAGTTATATAGTGAAAAATGACAGAAATCATCACGCACATTGCTCCCTTTCCTAATTTGAACCAGCAAGTTTTATATTTTATGACCAGCTTGGCATGCTGATCATGAACACAGTCATACAGCTATTTTAAGTTATATCTTCATTAATCCTTGCCCAAGAAGACTACGACCATGTCTTCATTATTGGTTTCATGTCGGCTTGGTTTACAAACATTTCTTTTTGATAAATGAGCGTCTTTTGTGTTCCTTTCGTGCGCCATTGTAGGCGGGGAAGTACGAGGCCTCTAAATAATGGCACAAGCCAACTTGGAACTTGCAAGTCTATAAAACTTTCAAGTAGACATTTGAAACTGGTATGGTATGTGCTGATGAGTTTACTTGCAATGTTTATGCATACGTTTTTAATACTCATTATATTCTTTTCTCGTGGGCCTTTGAATCCAACGTTAACACTGCTCGACAGGTACAAAAAACTGAGAATGAGAAAATGAAGTTATATTGTGACCATTGCTTCACGACTGCAAAAGTATTTTGTGTTTTACCAGTTGCTTCTCCTAGAACACGCATTTATAACTAGTTTTAAAAATATCTTATTTGTATCCTAGGAAATAAGTGTGGTGTATTCTCCAAGAATATAAATGTTGAATTATAAAACGTGTTCGAATTCACTAGGTGGAATATTCATTTTTGATGTACCATTTTACTTGGAAGCTCTAAAGATACCAACTTGTAATGTTTCATAACTTATTCCTACCGGCAAACTTCCATCTTCAAGCCCTACCACACTCGAGAAATATGCATTTTTTGCAATAGTTCACGAGTTACGAGCCACTCCAAACTTCCTTCGAATGTTCCTCGCGTATTCTCCTCTGAATTTCTGCACGTCTAGTTTTTCCGAGAGTCTCGCAAACCTTCCAATTGTTTACGACCCACTAAACACCTTCCAAGGCACGCGTTCTTTCCCCTCGATCGTAAATATTGGCCTCACCTTACCTTGGCTCTCGAGCCGCCTCTCTCACAGAATAGCTGCGGCTCTTCGTCTTGCCTCAGCCAGCTTTGTTCGACTTAGATGGTTCTCTAGACCACTTAAACAGAGAGAAAACTTCCAGAACCAAAAATCTGGTTCCATGAACAACTTTACGGGAAGCTAGCACGAGCCTTTTGTGGGAACATAATTTCAACAAATTTTGACAGTCGTACTATCGTGAGAAATGTTTTCATTCTGAAAAGGTACGAATAAATACTCTGGAATTATTCCATAATTTTCTACTCTTCTTCTATTTCAGGGGTACTTTTTTCCCCAAAAATTTTGATGTCGAAAGCACGAAGGCACCAATATCGAACGAAAGATCAACTTATCGCAAAACATAGAGTGACCTGAAAGTCGTTCCGATCGTGGAACAAACGGCAAGCAGAATAGCCTATTGAAGTCGGTTGAGGTGGCATCATTTCAATAAACATATATCAAGGAACGATATCATTGCAATCTCCCACTCCATTGGTTGCTTTAGCGGACCATGTAATGAACTCTGTCCCATTGCCACGCTTACAATGAATTGTTGAGTGAGAGGCACAAGAGAAACGAGATAGCGAGAAACTTTTATGCATAGCTGACAATTTTTTCTGAAAAATAATGTACAATTATTTGCAATATTTTGGTATCATCTGCTCATATCATACATTGAAGCGTAACACATAAACAAGAGGGGAAAAGTTATGAAACAATTCCCTAGATTAAGAAATGAAACAAAATTGGTTTAATAAATGTTTTCGCTTCAAACATATAAAATAGTAGTTAACAAACACCTCAGATTTTTAATTTTCAATGTATTATTAGTTACGCATGACTTCCATCGTACCAGGTGTTGCGTTGAAAAATATATGAATCATTTTAAAGGGTAGATGAAAATCATAAAAATGCTTCAAATTGTTTTGTAAACCTTTTTTGCTCGCGTTTTTCACGTCTTTTATGTTCATTTAATATTTTAATTTTGCTCTGTTCAACTTTTGAAATTCATTTTCATTTCAATTGTTGCATGAATAAGACATGGTATCAATTTAGCAATTAGGGCATATTAGGTGGTTACAAAAATAATGGCCGCTCGAAGGTTTGGAAGGCTACTGAAATCGGCCATTATTTTTGTAACAACGTAATGCATTATATTCAATCATGGTCATTCTAAACAAAGAGTACAAATAAAAAGCGCAGCAGGATCAGGGTTATAAGGAACACAAGAGTGATACAATAAATGAAGTAGCTGCTCATTTCAGTGCTATTGAAATATAATTGAGTTCAGATATTCTAACGGCAAAAATATCTATTTACATCACCAATTAATGTGTGAGTCAACAAAAACTGTCAATCAAAGTATCGTAATCATCCAATCCATGTTTTTAGTTTTACTGCTCACCAACTCGTGGGATCCTGATATATGTTTGTCATTTCATAAATAATTGACTCGGATAATTTCACCTTCATCCTACCTCAATAAACTCTTTTCGGCTTTTAAACTCACTACTGGAAAGTAAATCAAGCAGTTCGTACGAGCCCACTTGCCTTTAAGGTCATGTGTCTGTTTTAAATTTCGGAGACTAGATCTTGACTCAAACTTAGAATCCGTATGTAATATGAATTACCCCTAAAAACTCTTCTTTTCATTATAAGTGTCGACACATTTCAAAATTGGTTCCTCAAATGACTTTGAATATTGTAAAATTAGTTTACTAATAGACATGACCTCCCGGCCCAATTTTTGAACTTGATCATTCTAGCGTTTACAGGGTGTCTCAAAAAAATGTACTCACCCTTTAACCGTTGCTAACATGCTGTCTTCTTTGTGTTGCAGGTGTGAGGTTCGAACCTTTGCGAACATGATTAAATGTGATTAAAGAATCATGTTCGCAAAGGTTCGAACCTCACACCTGCAACACAAAGAAGACAGCATGTTAGCAACGGTTAAAGGGTGAGTACATTTTTTTGAGACACCCTGTATTAAAAAATAATGTGATTCAATATACACATAGCATTGAATCATTTCAAAGAGAATGCACTAATAAAATGCCTCTTAGGTATTTCTTAGAGAATAATCAAATTTCTTTAACCTATAACTAACTTTACGTAAAAACTTCAAGTTAGCAGGAACATTTCCTGAAGGAGCACATTACTTTAGAAACGTACGTATTTACGTATTGAAGAAATTACACGCATGATAGATGAAGTGCCACAGTCATCAATTTTTACTACTGTTTTCCAGTTGTATTTTTCTTTGCAATCATTCCTGAAAAAATAACTATCAGTGCATTCGTAGTCATTAAGTAAACTTCTCTGAAAAATTTTCAACATGTACTTTTACACAATTTTTCACGAACACGTTTCTGTGAATCTAAATTATCCATTTTACACTTGAAAACTATACTAACAAACTTGTATCTCACAACTGTTTTAACATTTTATTTACTTCACAGTTTCATTCATGTCCCAAGAAAAGGATCATTCATAACAATCTCCCCGAAGTTGTCAATGTTGACAACACCTCCATCCCGTTATTTTTCATCCATATAATCTCATAAGCGTTGGCTACGCCTTGAACAAAATTACAAAGGTCTAAAAAATTCCGCTCCGTCTAGTTAGGAAAGTTGTTAGGAGAGTCTCCAGAAACGTATTTCTGAAAAAAAAGTTGAGCGTGAGGGAGCATGGACGGCAGGAAAGCCCCCAAATCTGGGCTCATAATAAGAAACCACAAGTTTCTATTTGTAGATATTTTGGTGTAATGGTAAAGAATGGTACGTCTGAGTATTATTAGGATACCTAGCAAGAAAATAGAGCTCGAGGTGTACACCTTTATTGTTCAGAGAAAATAATCAACCTCGTAGGAAGCTGGCTTTTGAAGTGGATTTTCTTACGCTTTTATTCACGATGTATATGAGTACATTAAGAAAATCAGCACTGGAAATCACAAAAGAATAATTGCATATTAGGGACTTTATTACGTCAAGGGTCGTTCAAATTTTGAGTTCGTGAACTTCAGTAACGGACGAAAGTGTGCTCTAATTTTGCGAAATAATTAAACCAGATTTTTCTTCTTACCAGAAACAGTTTAACAAATTGTCACCCTCTTAATGAATTTTTGTGCAATTTACAAAGTAAACTATTCTAAACTCTGCAAGCAGCAATAAACTTACACGCAATAAATTATTCAAAACCTCAATTGTGAGGTAATTAAAGGGAATTCATCTTGACTCTGTTGTAAAAAGCAACTTATTTTCCATCGAGTGGAAGCAGAGATGGCAGATATCGATACCTAATTAATTGTTTCATTGAGACTATGTTAGCCGTGGTCATTCATAACACGGATGCCATTTCCTGGACCATTCCACGTACACTGTTATCACTGAGACTCGACAACTCAATATGCGTTAAATCATCTTGATACAGGATTGCTGCAGCTCAGGCTGCGCCACATAAAAACACCATTGGAAATATAGCAGCGAGTGCTTTCTGAATACTCCCAGTCGTTACTTTGAGAAGCTTGAAATAGGCGTGGGATTATGATAGCATCCGCAGTTAGTTCGGTGTCGCGAGCTCTTGCGTATATTCCTGCGCTGAAATGGGAATATTGTCAGCATGGATGCTACTCGAGAATGCTGCTGCAAATTATCTGTGCAAAATATTTACTAACATCAGTATTTTGAATTATCATTATTATATTGTTGCCTTAATATTCAACGTGTTGTTAAATGTTCCATAAAGGCCCAACGAATCTCTTCTGATTATGTTCTTTTCAGTAGTGAATGCTTCAGCACATATGCTTTGGGAATTTAGCACGTTTCATTGAAAAAACAATCATGAGCTTATGTAATCTTAAAGAACATTAAAAAGAGGGCTATAATTGAAAAATTCAATAGATACCAAAGTTAAATTCACAGATAAAACAGCTTCAAATATGAAGATACAAGCTTGCAATGTAACTAAAATACGAACAACTCAAAATCATGACCGTTGCGTACTGCTCTCTAAGATATGGACATTCAAACTCTGGTTTAAAAACGGCAAAAGAGAGAATATCATTTGAAAAATAGAGAAAAAATTCAGAGATCGCCTCTCAATAATGTTTGATTATAAACTCGACAAGCGCAGTATTTTTGGTACAGACAGTCCTATTGAGTCCCAGACAGTGGAAAGCGTTTTCGCAGAGTTCATTTTCGTACAACAGGACTCTTTATTAAGGGTCGTATATTGCCCGGTCCATCGTGTCCCAAGGACAGGGACATTTGCATCCATTTCGCGAAGTTCGTTTCGTGAAGGCCGACAACGCTGGAACAAATATTAAAAACGATTTTGTTGAAACAAAATGAAATTGTTATTGAAGCCTTTCGTGTTTTAAATATTTTAAGTCAAGTTATTTAATTGAGTTTATTGCAGTATTTTTTTAGGCTCCTGCCCGGTATGGCCTTAACTGCAGATAAATTGTGAGGCATAAGATTACAATTTATCTTAATTTTTTTGTTTTATGGCATTTTTGAACTGTGTTTTAAATTTTTCAATTAACTTCGTCAGAAGCTTGTTAAAATTTTTCAGCATCTCTTAAATCATTGTTAAGCTGTATCTGGTTGCAGCCCAATTTTCTTCACAAGGTTATTCTGTTTAGTCAAGCATTCAATCAATATTTTTTTTCGTATGATTTAAGGTTACTTTACTTTAACTAAAATTAAATCTTTTACTTAATAATTTGTCTGAATTTTATATCAACCATTGCTTTTTCTTCTTCTAGTTTAAGCAAGACCCCCAATGAAAATAACAACCATTTTCTTTTCCAGAGCTTTGGTGCAGCAGTAGACCGCTAGGGAGCAGCACGTACTGGGGACGGAAAATGGGGGTAAGACTTGGTGGTGGTGGGAGTGCATACCAACTGGGGGATTGGGGAGGAAGTGATAAGGTGTGCGGGCAGAGAGGGGGATCAGGGTCATCTTAAAGGGGGTGCAGAGATGCTGCACCTCTGTTAGGTCTTTTCAGGAGAACAGTCTGTGTGTGTACAACTTACAAAACTAACGAAAATGTAAAACAAATTCCTGTCGTGAATTCAAGTTAAATTTTAATGTGGCTTCTTCAAAAACAGGCATGAAATGGTTTTTGTTGGGTGCACAAATACTACTTTCATATACATGACACAAAAAATGCATTGCCAGCTTCTGGCGAATGTATGTACATATTCGGCAGGGCATTGAGTGTTAATAAAAATTTTGGTTTGTGATGTACATAAAGGCTTCTATGTGTATGATTTCTCACGAACTGTTTCATGTTAAATAAGTTTAACAGCTATTTTTACAAAAGAAATAACTGCATTATAAGATTGAAATGCAGTTTAAGTTAGTTTTTTGGTCATTCTTATCAAGTTCACACCAAAGGCGACCATCGATAATACCATTTGCTAAAATTAGATAATATTTTAGTTCATAGGTGTTTTTTGGCTGTGATATAAATAACTTTTGAAAATACTCGGTAATTTTTGGATGCGACTTTTTTATATAATAATTATTTCAGTTTCATTATCACGCGTTGTTTACGAATAAGTTCTATTTAAATAACCGTCATTTGCTCCAAACAATTACTAAAAAAGATTTTGGAGAATATACTACTTCATTTCTTTGGAATTCTCATGACACTGAGGTTCAAGTGTGACATAGAAGCTTTACGTAGCATTCATTTGGTTTATTATTTCTGAGAAGTGCATGACTCTATTTATATAGTAATGTAGAACTATTTTTAACAAATATTCCCTTACTGGTTAACTTACCGAAATCATTGTTGGCTAATGCTGGCCAACTTTTTTATCATACGGTATCTGTAATCTCAAAATCAAATTAAATACAGGTTTCTTGTACCAAGGTTTCAATATTTCTTCTATAAATTCACCATAGACAACTAAGATATAATTAACTTATACTGTGGTCACTCAAGTACATTTTCTTCTTGTGTTACAGTCGCGAACTCCACATGAAAACTGGCAGTGAAACAGGAAGAAAAATGAGCATTTCCTAATTATCATCGCTCATTAGTTGGTGGTTTCCTCGTGCCCTAGACCATGAAATGCTGTACCTCAAAACTGGTTTGTCAACCAACCCTTCAATTATCACAAAAAATGTTCCTGCACTACACTATGCCCTTTGTGAAAAGTGGAGGGTTAGAAAGGAACGAGTCCTGCTTTACAGCTCAAAAAATGTCGATTTTTCACAGTATTTTATTCTGGTCCGTGTTCAAGGAACGAGGAAGTAAGCTCAATATGTACTACTTTTTAATTGTTACTCCTGAGGTAGAACAGTACGAGGTCGTATAATCCGAGTTTGTATTCTCCGTATTAATACTAAAGTCTTTTAACCAATATGGCAATATAAGCAAAGTTCTGAATTATACAAAATGTAAGCCAGCTGGAATAATGTGATTGACTCTCAATGTCGATATTGTTGCGCTTAAAATATTCAGGTAGTAATTTTTGAAATACTTCGAATTTGCCAGGCCCGTCTGCTATGTGGATTGAGTTGCAACGTACCGTGATCTGGTCAGTGTAATATCGTAAGATGCGAGTCATGTTTTACTCTGACATGTTTACATGTTATAATGATATTGTAAACTTGGTTTTAAAGAATGATGATTGAATTCGCTCCTGTATATTGATATCATTGGTGATGTTTTCACTTCTAGTATTGATGAAATAGAAATTAAAAAGTTTCTAAGTACCTATATAGAAATTTAAACAAAATGAACTATTAGTTCATTGAATGTTCTGGAGGAAAAATAGTTGAAATAAAGCATGATGATTCGTAGCTCCTGTTTTTCTGCTCTTCCAGAAGTTTTGACATTTTGACAACTATTCGTATGAATAAATATTGGAATCTGGATTGATTCAGTCGCAAGAAGATCAGAATCATATTCTATCGAAAATCATATTTCTAAAATATATTTTACGACTGAAAACAATTTGCTCTACTGTTAGGAACAATATTCAGTCTCCCGACATTTTGCCCACCCTAATACATTTGTATCTGTTATACTCTTCTTATTGCCCTTCAGATTATATATCATCGAACTTGTTCAACCCTCACGAATAATCCACGGGTTTTGAAACCAACATTTAATTAACTCACACCTCATCGGCGGCAGTCATATTGAAAAACTCTACGGATTTCAAAACTGACATTTAACTAACTCAAGCCCAAGATGCATCCCGAATTTGTATAAAATCTACGGACTTTAAAACACACATTTAACTACCTTTTTCTAATGAGCAGCATGCTTTTGACGTAAATCTACGTACTTTGAAACAAACATTTAACTAATTCAGAACCTGTATTGATACGTTGATCTTACTGTATGTATCTCGAGTATATAATGTTATAACGTCGTTAGTTATTTTTACTATTCGTACAAATATTATATATACGAATAAATATTATTATTAGTATTATTCTACTGTTCCAAGATGTATGAGTCAACATCTAATATCGATGACGATTTATAGTTTTTGACATTTAACACAAGAAATTTGGGGCAAAACTTTATCCCTGAATTTGTAGCGTCATAGATATAGCATGATTTTACTAAGTGTTTAATCAGAGGATGAGTGTCAAAACTGGCAATTAACCGTGACATATTTAGCATCGAATATATCGTTGTGTTTCTGTAAATCTTATCACACAAACATGCATATTCACCCTAACTCGTATTTTTAGGAGGGTGTAAGCATGAACATACCATTAGATCATCTATTTCAGTTTTTGATATATATTATTCAAAAAAGCTCGAAGGAAATAACTTCAGCAATAAATTTTGAAATTGAACTACATCAGCATTTCACAGGACTCAATTGAATAGAACCACAATGTTAAAACTTCTAGCCTAAGGTTCTAATACAAAAAATATTGTTATTAGGAGTTACTTAAT
This sequence comes from Trinorchestia longiramus, assembly GCA_006783055.1. Taxonomy (NCBI): domain Eukaryota; kingdom Metazoa; phylum Arthropoda; class Malacostraca; order Amphipoda; family Talitridae; genus Trinorchestia; species Trinorchestia longiramus. Next base: position 233,473 of record VCRD01000177.1, read on the forward strand.
AATCTAGAAACACTTATTAGACAAACGGTTCTCATTTTATTCGTCGACTACTCTGTAACATTTAATTTACAAAATCTAAATGATAGGAAACAACCCTTCGAACAAATAGTTGTTTTAATTATCACATTGGGCAAAATCAAAAATTTAAGTTGAAGAGTGCATGATTGAAAGACACTTCTCGTAATCTCTAGCCCAGAAATGCATCATATTTAGGTGGGAACATAATGGGTCACTATCATGAGTCACTAATCACTGTGAGAAGTTTTTCAACCTTATACATTCAATAAATAGAAATGAGCAAGGATCAAAAGTACAGATTATCATCAAATTCTGTATATATAAAATGGGTGTGAATATTTTTCTTGAAACGTACTCAAATGTAGACGAATCGCTGCTCGTACATCAACATTCGCCCTACAACAATTATTGTCAGAGAACAAGCCTGAAATGAAATATTGGCTGTCCAATATGCGATAATATTCATTTTAGAAGCAGATTTTACCTGTAATATGTAATTATACAAAAATAAAAGAAACAGGGCTCTGTTTAGGTACTACACACTTCTGAACTTTACTTGCTGAACTCAAATTATCTTTTATTCAAATGATGGGAAAGTTTTTAGCTACAGCTGTAAATTCGTCGGTCATTATAATATCATTCTTCAAAGAGTTCGTAAGCAAATGTCTAGAACGTAGGAGTCTGTACCAACAAATAATGAAAATTAACCTATACGTCATATACGTTAAGAAAAGTTTTAATAGCACAAACTTTTCTCAGGACTTAATATCATTGTTGTTCAAGATGCTTATAGGAGCAATACATAGAGATTAGAACTAAACTGAACTAAACAATTCACGAAAAGTTCTAGCTCTGCTCATACTCTACAAATATCGACATAATTTCATTTTTCAGAAATGAAGCTTACACGTAGGAATAATTGTCTGTGACTAATTATCGTTTCAGCAATGAGCTAAACAATTAAACTGGTTACTGAAAAGAATAGAGAAGCATAAAAATTTCTGCTGATTGAAAAATTTCTGACATTTCTATATTCAAGTCAAAAGCGTCTGTATGGCTAAATACGTTAGTAATTTAGTGTACGTGATGAACAAATCCATGTTCACAGCAGTTTAACTAGGCGAAAATATTTTCTTAATGAACTAACAAGTGTAAACAAATAGAAAATGCACTTACTCTGACAGTGATTATCAGATGTTTTTGTTGAATTTTCAGTTACACAAACGCATGAGAACTGAAAGACTAAAACGCATGTTTTACTGAACTGAAACTAAATGATTCTCAGAGTGGCATGTTCACATTCTAGAACTCATACACTGTAGATGATGCAGCAATCAGATTCAAAAACGCTGAACTGATGCATTCCATTCACGTTTTCATATTTCATAAAAGATTTTCATGTGAGAATGGTTTCAGTAAATGATTTGTGAGATAAGATGAGAGTAATTATATTTTTATAGGTCGTGATTATACCTGTTTTTATAGGAAGCTGTGCACGCGAGTACTAAACATTTTAAAGATATGACAATCTCATTGCTAAGAGTCACTTATATGTGATAAATTAGGCTTTAAACTATTACTTTTGACTCGTCATTTGTTCAACAATTTTGACTTAACATAATGTCCACAATAATCATTGCGATGTTTTCTAGTCCTGAAGCTAAATGTTATCAAAGTTTGACAGCCCTGATGTCACATATGATGATGTTAAGACAATGTCTTTGCCTTTCGAATTGCAATTTATCAATACCTAAATGTGATAGAAAGAATCAAAATACAAATTCTGCAGTGAAAACGTAAATCGTACTTGTTTTTTTGTTTCAGTTCACTGTAGGTGTATAAGTATTTTAGCTGTCCTTCAACAATTGAATTAATTCCTAGACATTGTCATAAATGAATTTTAGGACACATATATATCTCAATAGAGTCCGTCGTTGAAGCTAAATAGCCTGTAGGAACTAAATCCAAATGCACTAGAGCGAATAATTTTGTGGCAATTGGGATAATGATCGTGCTTCCGTGAGATTGGAAGGCCAAACGCTTTACAAAATATGCTTAGCAATTTTCACTGCCTGGTAGAGGAGTTCATTCGAAAACTATTGCTAAAAACCCTTGATCTCTATAAAAGAAGTTCATTTCAAGGTTTCCTTCTCACGTTTAATGCTCGTTTTTTAGAGGTAAAATTTGATTTTCACTTGCTGTGTTAAGATTTTTATGGGTACACAAATAAAATCTGGACTGTTCACAATTGACAATTAAACAACTCCCTAAAATTTTCTAAGGCTGAGCTTTTAAAAAGCGTTTGAATAAATTCAAAATCCTGCAATGTTCCCTGACAAGTTGATAAAAGGACACACAAATTGTCATATCCAGAAACTTCTGGCATTCTATTTTTATTATTTTCGACTACAATTTACATATTCCTTTTCATTTGAGGACTTCCTTAACAAATTTATCAAAGTAAAAGCTGTACAAGAGATTCTTCTCTAAAACATAGGGAGAAATATCTTCTCCAAACGCTTAATTCATAACACAACAAGAAAATGGATTAATCAAATTAGAGGGTATCTGCTAGTGTCTACAACTCTTACATTGAAATGTTTAATGAAAATTCTGAAAGGTTTGACCAAAATTTTCAAACACAAAGAAATTATCCGGGTAAAAAAAATACAAATGTCTATGGGACTGATTTTCCAGATATCTATAGACAGACCGTGAGAACAGCTTCATACATTACTAATGGACCCAGCAGTTACCAACTACAGTTAAATATTCAAAAATTGACATGTACGCTTGCTTCCAACTCCCAACTTGAATTATGTATATTGGATACCGCATATTATTCAGTAAGACTTCACAACTTAGCCATGAAAATGTTCCAATCATTAAAACTTTTACTCTAAATTACAGAAGTGTTCAATTGAATGAAAATTTAGCAGAAATTTCAATAGGGTTGGACTTTAACGTTCATATACTCGCGTTTAAGAGCAAAATTTTAAACACATCCAAACATTGTATCTGAGTATAACGTTTATTGGTTGATCAATTACTTTTTTGCATAATGAAAAATAGGTGAAACTGGATTTGGTTTTTCGAATCTGACAATTCCTGCAATTGATCTTAGAATATGAGCTTATTTTTTATACAACTAATTAACTGTTTCAAAAACTTCAATGAACAGAAAGAAAGGCATAACATGGTAACTACACAACACTTGTAAGTCTGAAACAAACCCAGTATCTTCAACATAACGGCCTTGAAAGTACATAACATGAAATCTCTTGAGATATGTTAACGTCGAAAAACAATATATCGAAAAGGTTGAATAAACTCGTATTGAAAACCTAACAAATACGATGAATAACAAAAACAGTCAATTGCAACTTCGATTATATCGATCAATCAACAAATAGATACATATATCTTTGTAGATCTTCAATCAACATTTTTGGACATGATGGTGAAGGATATGAACATGATATGAACAAAAATAAATTACCCAGAATGCGCAATATAATGAATTTTTTGAGTACTTTCGACTAAATTCCCTCAGTAATTCGATGTTCTTACAGACAATTACGTATAATAGTATCATTAGTATGTATGTAAGAAAAAACAACCGATGATTAATCTGTAGCTACTTTAGAACTATCAGTACACGAGGCAAAGTATTTACATATTTACGGCAGAACTATAATTAAGTTAAGTAAATCGAAGAAACTGATTGTTTCACTAGTAAATGTATTAATTATGAGTTCAAAGTTTAATTTTATCATGTAGGATTGTGGTTCTGGTGGGGACAGTAAACTGTAGAACACGTTTTGATGTGATTCTAAAAAACATTTCTTACAGGTAGATGATGTGTTTTAAAATATGAACAGGAAATTGAAACATAAAATGAACTGTTGTAGAGTATTCGCATGAAATTGATTCTATGAGCTTGCAAAAAGGTATTTTTGAAGTTAGAGTATCTTAGAAATAAAACTTTTAAATTCAACACTAATCATCTTCATTGTCTGAAAATAACTATAAAGCCGTAGGTGAAATTGAAATTATTTCTGACACGATTTTTAAATCAACCGAATTAAATTTGAGAAAGGTGAGAATGTTAAAGTGAGATTAAATAATTCAAGTAAAATGTAACCAAAATGTTTTGGAGGATTTTGTTCGTCTGCTTAAAATCAGCATTATTGTAATAGTTAACTATGTTTTTAAACTTATCTATGCTGAATACATATTCTTTCCGGAACTTGGTTTTTAAATTTCGTTGTGCTGTAAAAGTTTGGGAACATGAAATATTTTGTTTAGAGGGGAAAATGACTCTTGAAATAGTTATATTGAACTTGAATACTGAGGAAAACATCAAACATCATAACTAAGTAACATAAGTTCAAAATTCTTTGACTTACTGCATGCAGTTGCGCAGGAAAACTTCGATGATCCTGGCTACTCAAATATCCTGCCCTAAAACTATTGAACGACATCTATAGTTAAGAAGAAAGATATACATACGTCTAAGAAGGACACGTTCTGGATACTATCAAGTTGCAAAAACTTATCGGAAAAGTTCATGATGCTAACATCTTGTTAGATTTGTACTGATCCAAATGATAATTCATAGACTTTTAGGCATCGTTTTATAATTAAACTGGAATCTCTTCTCTTTAGAAAAATGGAGCTTAATGGATGAGTAAGCTACAACAGGATACATATGCAAAGGCTTTGTTACACAGAGTTACGTATAATAATTTTATGTGTCACTAAATATGCAACGCTGGTCAGACATGGCAGTTATCTAAGTGTAATGTTTAGATTCGAAGAGTGGTTTAATTAGCCGTCCTGCTATCTCTCACACCTGCCAGAATACAAAGCAGATGCAAAGAAGACGATCATTTATACAAAGCAGTCGTTTATAGACATGTTCAACCTTCTTCAACTTACGACAACAAACATAGTAATTACTCAACATCTGAAATAGAAGTACTGTGAATCTAAAATGCACAATAAATACATACATATAAAATTACAGTAAGTTTTAAAAGTCCTATTGGATACAGGTTTTGTAAATCACTGACATGAGCATGGATACACTTGGCCACAGCGCCACGGCAAAGATTCATTTTAGGTCTGCGGATGTAAAACAAAAGGCTACTTCCCTTAAAGGAATAAAAATTACCGTCTAAGGCCAAAATTCTATAGCCAAATATTATTCCTGATTCTTTTACACGATTTCAGTACCACAAAGTATTGAGTTAACTAAGCATTTATGTCTCAGTAGCAGTAAAATTGAATAAACGTTTTTATCAGGTTGCTGTGTCTATGTAAAATATGGTTCATTAACGTCATAATTTAGAAATTGTTCATACTATCTTTAACTACTCCAAAAATGTAAAAGTACTACTTTCAGATGTACCTCCACTGAAGGCCTTTTTTATCTCGTTATAAAGAAAGAGTGAAGATCTTCATGAGCATTACAACTATTTGCATTCGCACAGTTAATCAGTTTAGTGATCAAAATCTACTAAAGTATTTTTCTTATCGATTTTCTGATGACATTTTAGCCTTTATCTTTTGATTACACAACATTTTCCGTGATAGTGTCGAAACGGGAATATTAGATCAAGTTAGAGAAATCATGGTGTTGCATAAGACTAAATTGCATCATTTTTATAACATTCATTATCAATAAGAAATAATTAATGTAGTACATGACGGATAGAAAACGGCTCGAATATGTTTTTTTTTCGGGTCAAACATGATTGGCTAAAATTTGTCTTCTTCACACACGCAATAAACAATGAAAACAAGTATTGCATGAAGAAAACATTATGTTTTCCTAAAATGAAAGATTGAAATCGTTTTCAATGCATGAAAGATGGTGGAAGTGTAACTTTCTAGCTTATTCCTAAATGACAATGTACAACTTAATTTAAGACATCTAAGTTACATTTAGTATTTAATAATTCGGCGAAGAGAGGTATTTGGCAATATGCGCTTGCAGAATTTCATCTTCTGCAGTTCATTTACAACTATTTTTTCGAAAGGATACTGCTTCACCACGTTGGTTATATCCCAAGTTATTGCACGACCACCTTCATGGAGTTATATACACTCAGAGTCTAGAACTTAGCATGAGCCACCGAATCCGAACCTTGACAAAAAGTAAACCTATTTGTTCATTAATTCGTTCGGTCCATCAAAAACTGTTGGAAGAAGAATGGTACGTAAATGTATAACAGTATGCAAGAGCATGTTAGAAATTATGTACATAAATTATATGGCAGTAACACTAAAACAATGCCAATTACAATATTATGGTCAGTAACATAAATACTCAAAAAATGAATAACGCTATAACTGAGTTTTATACGCAATTGAACAATAGTTTAAATTAAAATTTCAGCAAGTTTCAAATATTTGAAAACAATCGTCAATGTACTCCTGTCGAAAATATTTAATAGAACACCTTAATGTTGAACTTTCTAAAAGAGCTTAAGTAATGCCAACGCTTGGTAGAATATACAGCTCAAGTACATTTTAGACGAGAAGCTTTGCAATTAGTACTCAACATTACTCGTATCACGAATTATCCAAATAGTTCTGCAATCATCTAAATTTTAAAGAAAAAATCTCAATCCTATTAATGTGAGAACGCTCTTTTCCTGCTAAAAGAATACTTCAAGAATAATTGCTAACTGGGTATCCTAGTTGATGACAAAATAATCATTCATTAAAAGTTACGTATGAGTATTCCGTCATTACAGATCTAACCCATCTACGGATTTTAATTTTGATTGTATGCAAAGCAACACGTTAGTTTAGCATGCCTGTTTCTAAGAAACATCTCCAAGAAGTACGAGACCCATCGGTTTACGCCTTACAACCTCGATCTGTACGAGAAGGTTAAGTTACAATTTTTCCATCAACTGATAGGCCCCCACCAGTAATATCTCCCCCACCGTGTATTGGTGGGGGATTGGTAGGGGTGTCTGGGCCACCGTTGCTACTTAGCGAGTGAGAGTTGGTGTTGGTGGTACTGTTGGTCGGAGTGCCGCTGCTGCCGTTGCTGCTGGTACTGCTGCTACTGTTGCTAGCATTATCTTTGTTCTTTTCTTTATCCTTCATCTTTTCTGCCTCGTCTCGCTCCCTGCGCACTTGCTCGTTGATTTCTTTCACAGCTCGCAACTCTTTCTTCAACTTCATGCGCCTATTTTGGAACCAAATTTTGACCTGGGAACAAAAGAAAAAGTTAGTAGGTTCCAGAAATAAACGAGCAGGGAGATGAAAGATCAAGATGTGATAGTTTTCGGAGCTTAAATATTAGCTCACTAACTTGCAAGCTATGAATGACATAAAAGCTTTATATTGTTACACAATTGAGCATACAAGAAAATTGAAATTATTAGAACCGAAAGAGAAACAAGAATAAGAACTCAAGCACTGAAAGGGAAAATTTCAGCAAGTGGAATAATCAAAACGATTCTAACGACATACAATAAGTCAAACGTGACTGAAAATACTACTTTGTTATCACACACACACACCTGCTGTCGCCGAAAACAATCTAAGCTAATCAAGACAGCACTACAACGCAAACAGCCACGAGCTGAACTGTAGCTCTCTGTTTTCCAAAGTCAATCCATGAGGAGCGAAGTGGTGTACATTCTGAGCAGAACACAGCGCCAAGAAGAATCCAGCACCTTCTGGCAACTCGAAGACCTGGCAAGGTCCTCCCTACGCTCGTCTCTTTTGACGACGAGCCGCTGGGTCTCGGACGTACGGTTCTATCGGCGTCCGTGCGACACGGACTTCTCCAGATATTATAGATTTGTCACTGTGGATTAATGCGTCGTATGCGTTCTAGCATGTATAATGTATAAACTGGATGGTCATAGTTCAAAGTAAGGGAAGAAGCTAAATATTATATAAGCAGAAATAAGAACAATTCTATTGGTTATCAAAAATTTGTTCAGTTTCCATTTGTTGGTACAACTATGAATGTCTATTGAGAAGGTAATTGATGAGAATGCAACCTTTGGCCAACTCAGACTCTAATTTATGGCGAAAAAATTATTTCTGGATCATGTATAGCGATTGTAATTCCCCATTTATGATACAATACTCATTACGAAAACATTAGATCTAGTAAGCCTACAAAATTGAAAATTTCAACAGAAGAAAACAGAAAAAAATTCCAACTTTGGGGCTAACTTCACGAAAATCTATTTTTGAGAAACGAATTCGTCTTTATTCACGTCAATCCTAATGTAATGTAAACTGTTCTTTGAGCCTCGATTCCCTTGATCTCCATATTCCTCCTTCACATGGTCTCCCTCGTTCTCTGTCCAGCCTCCCTCCCTCTCTCTCTCTTTCTCACTCACTCTCTGTCCCTCTCCTTTTCCCTCCCTTTATGTCCGGTCCTTCCCGCACCTCCCTCTCATTTGCTCGTTTGTCGGGCTCTTTTTCCTCTCATGCACCGAATTCTTTTCTTTTCGACACTCGTCGTCAACAATTCTCGTTTTCTTCGGATACTTTTTTCTCAGTTTGTCAATGCCGGTCAAATTATAAGTGCGTTAAAATGCAGACTATTACACGCATCAAAAAGTTTAAAACTGAGTAGGGACGATAAGTGCTTTAGAAAAGTTCAGATTTGTGCATGAAGAAAATACCCCTACATGATTTTAATAGACACAGTTGAGACGTGTATTAAATTTTTCTTCTTCCATGGAAATATCATGATAACAGTCAGTTTCAGAATTTATCTAATAACCACACGACAAAAACGTTATGAGTAGCGATAAATTATGGGCATCAGCGTTACCATATTTTCATACTTATTTAATGACAGTGAAATTAGTTCCAACAGTAAATGTGGTATTTCTAGGCTTCTCTCGCGCATACATGTTACATGTAGATATTTCATGAGTACAATTCTCATATCTCATCCCTTTACGTACATTTTATTGCTTTCTTCATACCCGAGTACAGAACATATTTTATCCTGCGTACCTATAAATTACACCTAGCACTAGATATCATCAAATCGATAATTTCTCCTCCTAGACACATGTTCAAGTTTTTGTTCCCGTGAAAGCTATCCAGCAATAACATAGCGTAATAGAATCTTTTGAAAATTACTTCTTATATAGTTGATTGATGATATTAAAAAAATCATACGAAATGTTTCAACAATGAAGAGAAAAGTCACAACCATAGATTTGTAATTGAGGTACACAAATAGTTACAGTTGATACTCGCAATATATTACGTTTAAATTGATGGTATGGGAAAAGCAGATGGAACAACATTAAAAGCTGATTTTTTTCGCATTGTGAACAGATTCCAAAACACAAAAATTCGTTGGCCAAAACTCCGAAAGAATAATTTAAAAATTGTCTAATAGGCTTCAAGGTCTACATGAGATCGAGCAGTAGGATGGGAGAAAGAAGTTAGTGAAGAACTCGTATTTAAAGTATAGACTTGCTCTGCCAAGCGCTAAGTGAAATTTTGTGAGGTCGATACCAAGTCTCCAGACCCACCAAATGACTTGTATGTTAGTAAATACCTAAAAAACATGGAATTTATAACTTTATTAGTGAAAGAAAAACAAACTAGTTCTGCATTAGCGAGCCCAACGGTTTCACACTAGCATCGATGAATATAAACATTTTGATAGAAAAACTAAATTCTACTTCGAATTTTTGAATCTGCTTTCTTACAAACGGGTATTCAAGTAAAGATTCTGTTTGATAGGAATGAAATAAACTATATATACGACTTCAAAATTAATTGGAAGACATTCAGGGAACCCGGAAGGAAAAGGCAATTGCATAGAAATGTGCTAAAATAATGAAATGAGTTACGCATCCGGCATAAGTAAACCAGATGAAAGGATTGGTAAATTTAAATAAAATCTGTTGTAAAATCTTGATATCATTCATTTCAAACTGAAAGTTCGTTATAAAAAACATAGCATGCGTAAACTAGCTTATGTAAATTAGCGAAACAAAAAGTTCCAAAATTTAAAATCATGTCTAATAACAACAACAAAATAGTAAATGTGTGGTACAATAGCAGTGGTAAATTTCATACCATGAAATAGGGATCGTGATTGAAGTATGTGACAATACGTTAAATTGTTATCAATGTGGGTGACAGTTTCAATAAAATAAAGTGAGTTGGTTGTTAACCTAATACTTCAGATCCATTTGATGAGGTAGCAATGAAATATTTAACCAAGGTAATACAAATGGTTTGAAAGAAGTGAAGAGGAGCCTGAATGTAAAGTTCTCGCTAAAATTCAACTCGTTAATGTTCATTAATTCTGACATGAAACCCGCGTCTGAATCAAAGCAGAGACCGTTTTATAGAGTTCATAAGAAATGGTACATCAATTTATTAAATCCGCAAATAATAGTCTCAATTCTTCTCATAAAATTGATGGTTGAGGTTTTAATTATTTCATAGATTAGGTTAAATTTACACGCATCTGCAGTTCATTAGCTAACGCCTGTTCAGTGCGTTGATTAATATTCATCATACCGGTACAATTTAAATTAGGTAATTCTTTAAGCTTTCGCAACGCTCGTACAACATGCTCCAGTGCAGAAAGAAAGAAAGAAAGAAAGGAAAAACTTTGTTTCATTAGTTATTTTAAATAAATGAAATCTAGAATGGTTTTCAAATTCGTAGTGTTAACATCTTAAAACTAGTGATCATGCATCCATCAACTTTTCCTATCCACCTTGTGACTTAAAGTAGATGCTCGTAGGGATTGCACTCTCAGTATAAACGCTTCCACTATAAGCGCTCCCAGTAAAAATATAAGACAAATGCTGCACGAAAAGATATTTACTGAAGCAGTTGCCAGTTAGCAGATGCACAGATGAAAAGAGATTTGTGATACCTCGTCAATTGTCTCATCCACAAATGCATGATTTAGGTCAAGGGATAGTGCCAAAATACATGTTCACTTAGATGTGTCACAGAATACTTCATACATGAAGCTATAGACATATTTTATCGAGTACCTTTATTCATACACAGACAAGTTTTAAGACAATATTTCATGATTTTCAATTTCAAATTTCACGAGGACAAATGTCATTTTGCTTTTTAAACTACTACAAAAATCACACAAATTTAATGAAAGACATTGACCATGGAATAAGTTTAAAATATCTTGGGCAAAACTAATTCTACAATACATTATTGATTATTAGAAGTAAATTTCTTTTTCATTATGCATTATGGGTAATTAATTTTAATTGAGAGGGTAAAAATAACTCAGCCAATACAAAAATACTTATTTATAACAAAAACAGGATTGACTCTTGACGCACTCCAGAACAAAATATGTAACATTAATACACTCAATTACGGACGTACTTTCGAATGATGAAGTAAAAACTAGGAAAGAAGTTTACCTCTAGTGTACATTACATTTGAGTTAATAATATTAATATTTAACCAGAACATACTTCTTTTCCGTACAATATGGAGCCTGTATACCATTATTGAAATTAAGGTAACTAAAAAGTGATCGCTAATTTTACTTCCATAAAATATTTAAACTATACAGTGAAAAAATTGAAATCCTTTTGCTGACCCAAAAAATGAAGCAGACCAAATGTCGAACCCGTTATTCTCCCTTCAAGCTACACTGTTCTAATGTCACTCCCTATATTGCTGAGGCGGTTCTAACTGCTCCCAAAATATAAAACGCCACCTGCACCTTAAATTCGTGCCATACTTTCCCCATTTCTCGCGTGCGACGCTGTCTGCCTACGTAGAAAGCTGCGCTGCGGCTGATAAACAGTGTCGTACATTCGGTGACTTGACAGAAACCTTCTGGCAAAACATTGAGCACCACTCGCTAGTCTTTAAATGCTTCGTACCCTGCCACAATCTGTCTATGTCTTCGTTGACAGAATCGAGCGACCGGCTTTTCTATACGCTACGGAAACCTGATGGTTGTTGCTCTGTCTTGATGTCAATTTTGGTTTTGATTTAAGCCCTCCCGTGGCTGAACAAACTTTTGGAAGAATGGTGAAGTTTTTTTCAAAATAGGTTTTGACCCTCATAGCTTGGAGTCTTAAAAAGCTGTTCAGCACTTTGTTGGATGGTATCGAATTAGAAATTCAGACGATCTCTTTTAAGCTCGTTTTCTATTGTAAAGTTTGAAAATAAATGAGAAACGGTATTCGATCACACATCTCAGATTTCTAAACCTTCTTTTTAAGAAACATTGGATTTCAAACATATTCAAACTACAGCTTTGAAACTTCTTTCACAGAGCAAATTATGAACTTGAACTTTCAAACACCACCTCAAAAAGCGATGTGTGAAAAATAAATTAAAACTAAATTAAAATAAAATAATATTTCAATAGAAATAACCACATAGCTAAAAGTCACTTCAAGTATCACGAAAACACATAATTTACGCTAAACCAATGTGAGTAAAGGTAGTTTAGTTTGCGCGTGTAGAAGCACATGTGGTAAGCATTGCTTCTTTACGCCATTCGTTTGAGGGCAGAGCATGGCGTCCACTGTAGGGAGAATGTTGTAAAAATCTCCTTCTACTTCCCCACCCCCATAATCACCTGAAACTTTTGCAAGTGTTCCCTGAAACAAGCTATTTTCTCCCCAGGGATACAGTAGAGAAGCCGCTCTGAGAGGCTGTGGAGGAGGGGGAGGGAGATCTCTTCTTCCATGGGGAGTCGAGGGTTCTGGGGGTTAAACTCCTCAGCAAACTAATGTATAATCGATATCGGCTCGATGGGTTCATTCCCAGCACCTGCTTCGCTAAAAAATGCGCTTGCAATGCGAGCTCAAATGAGGGAAACTGATCCGCTTTCGGGGACGTTTAACCAAAGCTTTATTGCCTAATTAGGACAACTCTTCATTTCAGTCACTTTCATTCGAAAGACGTAACTCTTAATCGAAAGAATTAAGTAGAATTGAGCTTTTAAAAATCGTAGAAGTTATCATATTCTGAATGACTAAAAAATAATGAAATTGTGAAAATATTTCACAATCAGGATATTAAACAATAGAATAAGAAGAAATTCTCCATGGCCCAGCGTGAGTTTATATGCTATATTATTGATGGCTGATCCCATTGATTGCAGTGATCTAGCAATATTGTGTTCATCCCTATTCCAGAAAAATATCATTCCGAATCGCTATACGAACAAAGACACCTTGGTTCACAAAGGATTTTCACAGAAAGACATCATTTCATCCACAAACAAAGAATTATTTTATTTGGCTGACTTGAGCATCAAGACCTCTTGAAAGTTCAGTTCTCTGTTCTCTACATTCCAGGAGAGGGATACAACTTTCACGCTGTTGTTGGTTCTCTCAGCGTGCCAGATTGTGTGTTGCCTTCACCTGATTTCCATCACAAGATTACCGCGATGCCCTGACTAATGTGCAACGACATTCCGCTTCACTAAATCTCTTGCTTCGCCATAAAAAGTCACCTGACTCATTCATAAACACTAAAACGGACAAATACGTTCCCACAAGTGCGTCAACAGTGGCCAAATAGCGCCATTTGGGAGCGGTAAAGTGAGCCATAACATCTCTTTTATAGACACGGCACTCACATTTTTCTCACAAAGTTTTTTGCACTATGATGGCAACATTTGGTGACGAATAAGAACAATGTAATCGCACGTGTGGCATCTTCCTAATAGGAGTTGGACAAGAGCAAGTCAAAATAAACCTACTAATTTACACTACAACAAGGTTAAACGCTTTTAAAAACTCTAACGTAACAGTAACCCACTACGTCCCATGAATAAAGAAAGTTGTTGACAGCTTCCAAGCCACCGCCACTACCATCAATTTTGTCTCTAACTGAAATCTCACGGTCAGTAGTGAAAAAAGATCCCCATTGAATTAGTCACACCTCTTGAGAACTCATCGGATAACGTTGGCGCGTGGTGCAAAATCTCTCGAGTTATCTTTCCATTCACGAGTCATCATCATAAGTAGGTATCACAAGTTGTCCAAGAACCTCGTACGTTTCCTGCTTTGCAGCTAAAAAGCTCGCTATCGGTCATTACGACGTCTAAAGACATCGTAAAATATCTCGCCAGAGACGCCCTTCTCTTCCACCTTCCTGCTTCGGCAAACACGCGACAAATCTACGGCAGAAACTCTCCCGAATTTATCCTCGGACATGAAGATTTTTCAATGTAACTCGCGAATTAACGCGAAATGTGTGTGAAATATAGCTGATGCATTTTAAATTTTGAATGTAGACAGGCGTTTTATTAGGAGGACTAAAACTGATATATTATCCCAGAGAGGAGAAATGTTTTTTGTAAATAGTTGTACTAGTGCCGAAAAAATTCTAGCATTAATCCAAGAACATAAACCAATGAATTAAAAGTAATTTTTACTAGCAATGCATCACTCGCACTTGCATAAATTAACAGTTTAGTGTTACGCTCACTGGTCAAAGTTCAGTTATGCAACATACAATATCGATGCTACTTCCTAACATATTCTTGCCAACGTCTAATTTCTTTCAATGAGATAGTAATGATGCTAGTACTACTGATCTCTGTAATACGTGCTGATCAGATATCATCGCCAGGAGGTCATCAAGAGACGCAGAAGGAATTTACAACTTCAGGACTCTTGAGCATCCGAGCAAAGTTGTGAAATATTGCGCACATTTTAGTCTAAGTTCTAATCGCAGGAGTTTCTCTTGAAGATACCCAGTCGATAGTGACCGTCACGATTGGTCTAGGAACAGAGTTATTGTAATGCATTTTTCTTCTAGTGATTCCATTCTACGGGGTTGTATTGACCGTCTGTAGGACGCTCTTCCAAGTTTTCTAGTCAAATTATTTAACAGAAATCAAGGCAAAATGCAGATAAAAATGTATACGTGCATATTTTACTCATAAGTAACAGATTCGTTTAAGCCATGTCGCAAACTTCAACATGTTGGATAAACTGGTTTAAAATTAAAAGGGCACATCGTTTTCAGAGAACGGAGTGTAATAATGTTGAGCTAAAAGTCCTAAGTAAAAATAGAGTACTACATTTCGGTAGAAGCGTAGAATCTTTTTTACCCGTTGCAGTATAACTTTCAAAAGGAACTTCATTCTGCACGAAGTCAAAACGTAATTCCTACAACTTACTGTGGTCGTCCTAACATTTTGAGCTTTCCTTATGGGATGACTTGTCTCGAAGTAGGTCGTTTATTAAATTCCTATTAAAAAGAGAGCATTTTTCGTAATAGCTAAGAGAAACCAAAGGACAATGGTCTGAGAGCGAGCAAGCGCAATGAGCTGAGTGAGTTGTCACATGAAAGAGAAGAAGAAGAAGAAATGCCCGGCACAGCAAAGCGACGTTCAGTGCCAGGAACTCATCAACGAGAGAGCGGTCATGGCATTAAACATCGCATTAGACATTCCATTACCATAAATTAGAACAACGTATGGAATGCGAAGAGCTGACTGGGCCAGCTACTTGCGTCTGCTAAATTTCCTTTTGATGGCGCATATGTTTCTGGCGGCCCTTTGTGCTCGGCCACCGTAATTTTTGCACAATAAAGTCATTCTCAACTATATTAGGAGTGCGAAAAATGAAACCTGCAACCAAAATGGAAACATACCAGTGCTCGTGAATATCATTGCCCAAGAATAGCTTTTCTTGGTCACATCTGGATGTTCAAAAAAGTTATACATATGAAAACAGTCGTAATGTATGTGCATAGCAGAACATCATGATAGAGCCACCACAAATATTCCTACACGAGGCGGAAAACCTTGAGAATTGGAATCCGACGGCAAATTTATCGAAAACACAATTATACAGAAAAAACATCCTCACACAAATATCTGTAGAAAAGTTAATGAGAGAAAGCAAGAAAATGCACACAGAGACCACTGCATACCTCCGTTGTCTCCTCCTGTGGAAATATTAAAGTGTGCAGAATATTTAACATAGCAGTCACCTGTCGCTCTGTGAGACAAAGAGCATGAGCGATCTCTATCCGTCGCCGCCTCGTCAGATAATGGTTGAAATGGAATTCTTTCTCAAGTTCAAGAGTTTGGAATCTGGTGTAAGTTTGCCGCCCTCGGCGCCTCGGGCAGCCATTCGGACCTGAAAAATAAAGCCTGTTAGAACGTGAATTAGGCATATATTTAAGTGATAGAAGGAAGAGAAAATTTTCAATTTATTCTTGCATTTTGATTTAAAATCAATTGAGAGCAAAATGATGCATTCCTGTTTGCAGATCAATGGGCACTTTTACCTACAATTCTTTTTACAACGGTGATATAATTTTCAGAAATTGTGGCGAACAGTTTAAACTACAAATAGGTTTAATTCATTAACCTTATTGTTTCTCATATTCAATTGTCACAACACACACAATTTCATTGAATCATTAATATACGAGTGGTTCATAGGTACAGTATGATATCTGTCCTGTAAGTACGGTATGGCAAAGTCTTTTATGTGTAATATGATAAGAAACTCTATTACACTTCACCCCTGAATTTATCAAATGAATTACATATACTTTTAATAAATAGGCCTTGGGTAAACTTCCTTTCAACTATGTACGAATACATTTCTTTACATACAGATTCATAAAACACATTTGGTTAAGCAGTCAATGTATCGGAACGTGTATTTTCAGTGAAACTATTTTCCGACACTATTCTTGCCGTAGATCATGCTTTGTGTAATGCTAAAGAAGGGTAGTACTAATAATTCCCTAAAAGAAGCTTTCGAAAACTTTCTTTGTTGTTACATCCATTCGTTTTTCCTTCATGGGCAGCTTTCTTCGCCATCAATCGGGTTCTTATGCTGCCCGGATGCAGTAAGTCAAGGCGCCCCATTACTGGGTCTGTGGATTGTCAAGAGCCTCGAACTTGTGAGGAGTGAAGTGGGGCTAAGGCCTGGCTAAACTCAACAGTGATGGACACACTTCGCTAAGATGGATTCCAAGTCTGCCTGCCCGCTTCACCCGGCAAACTAAATAGTTGTTACAGCATTTCAAGACCATCGAGGTTCATAGTTTCGGTATGCAGCGTACTATGGTCTAAATTCTTGGCTGTGATAATATATGTAGACTTAAACGGTAGAGCAGGTTTAGATTCTCTGGTGCTACTTCGAAACTTTATAATATTTTATGTTGTGATGGAGGATTCTTTCCTTCTGTGTAATTTATTTGCAGAGGTGTCAACAATTAGTAATGTATATACTGGTTACTATTGATACAGTACACTACCTCAGCTCATGTGCTCTTAAACGGTCTGCACAGACATTCCAATTCAGATCCAAGCAAAGGACACTCACACTTACCAGTGGCTCTGCTTTGCTTCCTGATTATAAATGTTGTATTACTCACTTCAATAATCACTGAAGCAGCAATGAAAATTGTTGAGAGATGCATCTCGCTACCACATCCCATTGTACATTAAGTTGCTGGATGTTGAGAGGCTTACATACCACTACGTCAATCTTCCATTATAGTCGTATTAGAATTGCTCAGTTTTTGTCACTGGAAAGTTCAAACTAGATCATGAATAGCTTAAACTAACCAAACATTTGGATGAACAGGAAAACAACTCTGGAAAACAATAAGCAATGGTTTTCGAATGTGTAAATGGGTTTCAATCAGTTGCCTTCAGTGATGAACTTTATGTGCAAAACTGGAACCGATCATTTTTGCACGAAGATTTTCAACCCCACAGACTCATTTAAATTAGATTTGTGAACAAAGCTCTGAATCATTTATTAAATTCGATAAATTTTCTGCAAAAACCGTTAATCCTTTTACGAAAACTTCGTCATTGTTGTGAAGAAAACTCATGCCGATAAAAAGCCGATAAAAAGCTAACACTTTCAAAAAGAACTTTAGAATGTTGTTCCTTTTATTACGAGGACTTAGTAATTTTATTTTCAAAAGCCTTCTTATATACACCAGTTATCGATTCGCTCTCGTTTCACCCAGGGAAAGTTTAAGTAAAATGATAGAGCGAGCTCATTTGGATCATCACCCATAGATGGAAATTTGGCTTCAGTTCACAATTTTTGACATTGATCTCATTCTTAAGCCGTTTTGCTAGCTAAATGTTCAATTAAACGTCATTAAATTGAAAAGAGATCTAATATTTGCTTTTAATTTCACACAAATCATCATTCCATGCTACCAACAGCATATATTGCTGCTGAACCAATACGGTAAAAAAAATTCTTACAGCGAAAAATTCTTTTTACTGTTATTGTTTATGAGTCAGTTTTAACTCTTGATTTTTAAATACTGACTGAACATTATCACTGCAAAAAAATTGTGAGTGCATAGAAAAAAGAACAATAAAAATAACAAACATTTATAACCTAAATAATGAAACTATGTAAATGAATGACAACGAAATATTGATAGGCCAAAACCATTTCAGTACTGTAATTTAGTCACTTTAAAACAGTGGGACACCACAAAATGAACGTAATTAATATTTCACACATTATAGAAATTATAAACATTGTTAGGTCTCAGAAATGACATCTAACAATGTGTGACTCGGATATCATCAAATATACACTAATGTCATGTTTAAAACCTCATCCTTTCAGAATGTTTTGCAGTTTTAAGTTATTCAAAATATGCGCACCTAACGCATTTATGTAAATATGAATAAAACTTTCGGAAGTTATTGGGTAACACAGAGTTTCGAGTGAATGTCTAATTTCTTTCAAAAATATTTAGAATTTTTATCACTACTTATTTTATAATGCCTCGATGCCAGACAGAAAAGATCTATCAACTGGCTAGTACATTCTAAAGTGTGTTTATTGACAAAAAATCAGGTTTGCAAAGGCGCATACTCAATTAATAAATGAATTGATTCGTTAATAAATCTATGATATGTTTGGGGTATGATGAAACTATATTTTCCGGTACTAGAAGACATAACTCGCAAGTACGCCAAATTAAAATGATATCACAAGTAAGTGCATGTCTACGTATCAGTCGAACGCATAAGCTCAGAGGAGCGTACTTTAGAGTCACAGAGCCTGTTTGCTCAAAGTGAGCCATGAATCACGGGCGTCACATCCATTTAAAGTTCGCTAACCAAATTTGTTCTCCGTAAAAGGCACACAATCTCCAATAAGGTGTCTAATTATTGGCGTCACACACTCTCCAAAGCTTCGAGTGTCATCAACAAGGCTTGTGTGTCTCAAATCAAGCGCCAAGCAACGATCGCAGGGCCCAACTTCTATCCTTACTTGGAGTACAATCCTACACTTGTCAAAATGAACCTAATTGAAATAGTTCGCTCGGTACGTTCCACTTATATGCAAACAGTTCTTTTCTAGACACGAACGATTTGCAGTTTTCTAAAGATTTCTACAGTTTGTAGTTGTTGAAAAGCCTACTAAAAAGTAGTTTCGATCTTATCAATACGCTTTACGAACAGCACTTAGCCTTTGGACTAACAGGCATGTATCATTTCTGACCACACAATCCTTACCCAGTGAAATATAAGACAAAAACTTGTTCCTTCAAGAATAGATTACGCTACAATGCCCTAACCAAGTGCATTGGCTCTGGATATAGCTCAGATAATGGTTCGCATGAAACGCGTTTCTAAATTAGTAAACGTACAAATCATAATTTAATGTATAAAATAAACTAGCCTATTTAGCACGTTATGTTAGCAGAGTAAACAAGAGACTATTCATAAACTGAAGCTTTATGTTAGACGCCTGAGCTTTAGGGTTAGAGAGGAAAGCCTCTACACCCACACTCACAGCTACATCAGTTGCGGTTACGCTAAACAAAAAATTTTATGGCTTAGAATGGGTTGAGCAAAAACCTGTGCATCGACAATAACCTTGAAACCGAATACAAAAAGTAAAAGAAAGTTTGTAATGATTGTCAAAAGAAGACGTTTATTCTCTAGCATACGTCAA
Source organism: Trinorchestia longiramus (assembly GCA_006783055.1). Lineage (NCBI taxonomy): Eukaryota > Metazoa > Arthropoda > Malacostraca > Amphipoda > Talitridae > Trinorchestia > Trinorchestia longiramus. Next base: position 253,446 of record VCRD01000177.1, read on the forward strand.
GCTAAAAACTCGAAAGGATTATGGAATAGCCGAAAAAATTCTGACGGTGTGGTCATGGGAAATGCAGAGCAATCGGACTTCAGTTTGAGAAAGACTACACAGTGAAAAGGATCCTTGTGTCGCTCTAATATCAGTATACTAGTTTTCATTATAGTGCAAAACGACGAAATCAAGCTTGAAAATGGTTAATTTGTTAAATTGGTTTTTTGTTTGATTAAGTGAATTGATGTTTATTGTAGTTTGTCCAGGTTAATTTACGACAAATGCTGAAGAATTGCTGCACCTATTGAAATATGAAGGTAATTTAACTAATAGCCTTTCATGTTGTAATATTATATTAGCCTTGTGTTAACAATACCGGAGCTACAGAATAGAGAGACCGAATACAGAGAAATGGCTTTGTTTTATGCGGTGAATATTTTTTCGACACTATATCCCGCTCGTAAAGTATGTTTTACATCGTATATGATGCAAATTACATGCTTTACCAGCAACTACGGATTGAAACTACAGTAGGTCCGATTTGCCTCGAATTATATACATTTTTGACATATTATTCGTAGTCAAAGCTACCTCACTGACACTGCAGCGGTGTATTGCATATTTGTGGTTAACTCGTTTAGAATACGTTCCATTGTGGCTTTGAGTTTCATAAGCAGTAGTTTACTATATAATAGAATGTAGTTGCAATTGTTTTAAAGTGTGAATATTTTTCAGGTTTACTGATATATCATTCAGTGCACGTAGTAAGAAATCAATATCGATCACCGAACATCGAAGATTGAAACATAGAAAAAACACTCGAGGACCTAAACCAGAGGGAAAAATGTCCTGGTGCTCATCTGCACTCAGTTGCAAACGCTGTGTTAGAGCTTTGGAAACTGTTCCCTAGTTTGCCATAGCAGAGACGAAAGATAACTCTGGGGGCCGCTGCATCCCATTTGAAAGGCACTGAAATGTTACCCGTGCACGCACTTTAACCTAATTTGTGCTAGGTCTCAGTGATGTGCCACGAGCCCTGTAGACTTACTGAATCTTTGAGCCCTAATGGTCTCAAAGTATCCAGTCACCGCGTGGAATACGATTACAGCTTTCAGTGAAGACGTTACAATCTCGTAACAAAAATTAGGCGCATGATATAGGAAATACTCTAGTACAGGTTCATCCTACTTATTTGTGTGGTCTCTTCGCTCATATGCACGTCATATAGTAACTTGTGTTCGTACTTATGCTTGTCATAGAGTAGCTTATCTTAATACATATGAATTTTGTAAAGTAATGGAATAAATACAAAATAAAAGAGCCTATCAGACATATAAAATAGCCGTTTGTTATTTTTTTTAAATGATACACGTACCGATTATCAATTGAAAAATTAGATTCACGCTCAAACTGGCGTAAGCTGTTACATGTGCTATAATTTTTTACTGTCAGCTTATCATTCTTCAAGCATTATTCAAAGACATAAACATTAGATTCATTTAATAAAAAGGTCGATGTTTCATGCAATTAATCCTTCATTTATGTACTCTCATAAAATCATATACTTTTAGAGGAGACTCAAATTTAGTTCTCCTAAACATTCAAAATAAAAACATTAATGAACTGAGCACCAGAGATCAACTATTTGTATATAAGATAGTTAAACATACTCTAAAGCTTGTGAAAATGTATTCTTGTGGTCTGCAAGTATGGATATCCACAAAACTTTACTTGTACTTGTACTTACTCCACGGGAGGCCGTTCCAGTTTGCAGCTAAGCCACGCCATTGGTTTTCTGCAAAAAGGCATGGTCGAAAAATTATTAAACAAGATGAAAAATTCACGAGTATATTGCAGAAAACAAAATGAGCCACCGACTGAGAAAACAGAAATTTTGACATTTCACTTTATACAAATTTAATCTAATTAAACTGAGTTTAGACACCTTCCAGTAACAGCTCGATAACGTGCCTCCATTATATAACACGCTTTCTCTAAATTTTACAAAAAATATATTTCATAACGATATCGTTTCGCTTTCCTCAGTCGTACATTAAATATTTGTCAAATTGGAGGACCTTATTTGCGATGGAGAGCCAAAAAGAAAAAATAAATTCAAGCAATCCAATAGAATTAATTTGAAAAATAATTGGTGCATGAATTACGTTAATGGCAAAAATAGCATAACCATACATATTCCATTTTCATTATTCTAAAACATTCATTCCAAGGTTTGTAATCTACAAATAATTACGCTGATCATTTAAAACGGTCTTTGATGAAAGTTTAAAATATATCTTCCTACGATAGGATTCCCCAATATAAATTAAAATTAAAATTTTTTCGGCTGCAAATTTTTATTTTTAAAATGAATGAAACTGTTTTCGTTCTCATTAGTACAATTTGATAAGTATTGATCTATTCAATTTATTATGCAATACGCTACTCAAAACGAATTATTGGCGGAAACAATACTTTAAAAATAAAACTATCAAGTAGTATTAGATCATAACGGTCATGAAATTCATAAAAAGAAACCAAAAACTGATAAGTTCTAAAAAATGTACTATTAGTCTACTTTAGTTAGTTCAAAGATTCCTGCAATGTCAAATATTCCTGAAGTAGATAGGAGAATAAATTTGGTTACTCGATGAAAAGGAAAATATTTGTGTACATAAATTTCAGTAACATTCATTAGCATTGAGAATAAATTTCCTTACAAATATATACCAGAAAAAACCTAAACTCATGTCCCAATGGAGATTTAAACAACTTTTTTCCTTGAAGTCCTGGAGCGGAAAAATACTGCCAGTTAATCTGGTCCCCTTCATTCCTATGAAAAACTGCATGCTAAAAATAGAATAATTCTTTCAAGGTCACTTTATCTCTCATTTTCAAAGACTTCAGCCAATCGTTTATAAAATGATAGATATAACTTTTATTTTAACAAAGATTCAGACAAGCTAATTATGTCTTCCAAGGCCCAGTGAAGAAATTACAACTTGTATAAACACCAGTTCACACTGAAATAAAGCGAAAAATACAGAAGGCATAAATGGTTTTATTGTAATGGTTTAGATTCGTGCTTATAAAATGTTTCATATTGGTTACTTTGGCATAACTACAAATAACTGAAAAATAAAACTTGGTATCCAGCATCTACTGGCAGTAATTTTGGTGATTTAAACTTGATCCATGATTGAATATAATTCTGAGACAGTAATATTCAAAAATCTTGGAACTGATTTTTGTCACGTTACTCGAGTTCCGAAGTGTTAAAATGAGAGGAAAGTAGAACGTCACAAACTAATCAAAGAAACGACCCTTATGACTGCACGTGGTATTTTGTCTGCAAAGTATGCAACTGAAGCAAAAAGCTGCGCGAAAGTGAGCGAGGCTTGTGCAAATCGAGAAGACGACGCTAGCGCAGCCGTCAATAGTGGGTTTGGGTGGGGTGGTCAGTCCTTACCAACGGGGAGGGAGAAAGAAGTTGGAATGGAGCCATGTATTAAATTTCTTCTGTCAGAGCCACCTTCCTAACTCTCTTTCGTCTGATCCTACATTCGAAATTTCTTCTTGGGAATCAATGAACTATCATCAACAAGAAACTGATATAGTAAACGAGCTTTTAGTATCCATAGAGTATTTATTGAGATTAACTCATTCTAATGAGTGGTTTTTAGAAAAGTTATTTTCTATAGAGGGATTTTAAAAATGCCTTAACTGATTCTCAAAGTTTTACCCTTTAAATACGGTTCTACACCACGTGTTTAACACATTTTCGTTTACTCAAAAAACTCAAAAAATTCCATTTTTCGCAAGAATGTTGAGCAGTGTTCCAGGGAGAAAACTCTCGCATTTCATAATGTAAATAAGCAGAGGAACAAACAGCCCGGGCGATCGCCTAAATCTCATTAGTTTATGTCATCTGGGATGTTGTTTGCTCCCATCGGATGCGCCCAGCAGTATATTCCTCTGAAATACTAATGTAGCCCTGGGGATTCCGCCAACTTTATTGACAAACGCAAAATTGTGTGGATTTGGCGTCCTCCATTGCTAGTGATTGAATTCATGGCATCCGACAAAATGAATGGGTGATATGCTTTGGAAATGCATGATAAAGACGACCACTGTGCTGGATAGCTCGATTGCATGTGCGGATTTAAAGTTTAGTGAAGACATTTCCCGCGGAACAGTCTTGCTTTATGATTTGGAAGTGCTGAAGGATATTCATGGTTCGAGGAGCTGAATGGTTTTAAAGACAATATTTTGGGATATAAGTGAGACACTTTCTGGGACTGTAAGAGACATGCATATTCAAATATTTGGTGTGCGTGTGTGAAAGTATTGAATATTTAGGTAAAATAAATTTTGTTTGGATAGTAGCTTATGCGGAAGAATTTGAATTTACTGACGCATTATGTACTGTTATTTTCTGAATTTGTTTGAATTTAGAATATAAATATTGAATTTAGAACATTGAACATTATGTTTGAATTTTGAAACATAGGAATCACTAAAACACATTTTCAATTACGATTCATTAAACGACCATTTTAATCACCAATATTCATTTTCGGTAGCATCAAAATATTTACGCTCGAGAAGCCCACCCTAGTGAATTTCATATCTCTGAAGAACCATTTTCTGGAGGGTTTATCTTTCAAAGAATTTTGTACTAATCAACCTCACCAGGAACTATGCCAGGCTCAATCGAATTCATCTATAAATTTAGCAGGTCTCTCTCAATCTAGTATCTACGTGGGAGGCTCATTAGCAGCATTGTCCTGCTGCGTTAGGGCGCCGAGAATGGGTAAATGATAGGGAGAAAATATTCGAGCACCCTGAGGTAGCCCGCTTTGTACGTCAGATTGGCATCGAGCCGCTGACTTTGAAGTATGCTTATCGATTAATTTGTAATGAATGTAAGAAGATTAGAAAATGAATTCTTTACAGTATGACTGGTAACGATGCTCCCCACTACACATCTCGTGTCTGAAACAGATTTCTGGGCAATCTGACTCCACTGTATTCTGTTAACGAAGCCCAACCGATTATATAATAGTAATGCAGGGCCTCCAGTGAAGCATTCCAAGAATTTTTCTAAGTCAAACATAAGTAATATAAACTTGGGTATAAATTCGGAAGCGGTTCAGGGATAGCTCCAGTGCCATATTTTAGAGCAGCGTTCTGTGGCTTCTGGGCCGATAGTCGCTGGAGCGTAGAACATCGCTTCCGTGTCCCTGCCTCATTGATTTATTGAAAAGAGATGGTGGGTATTTACGACTGCCAATAGCCTCCAATGCTATACTATCTAGCTTCGTTACCATATTTAGCCAAGCGATGGGTAGGTTAAAAATTTGCAAGCATCTGCAGAACAATATAAACGTGCTCTATGACATGACTATTTAGCCTCCAAATTTTTACTGACATGTACAATTGTTAACGATCTAAAACATGTCAATAATTGTTTTTTAATGTAGTTTAAAATGAGAATATTAATTTTTCGTGGGAAGTCGGTCGTAGTAGTTTAGGAATGTAATTATTTGAGTATTCGTATAAGAAATGGGGGTTAAAAATCTAACACATCTCATTGTAATAGCTCTTGCTATTGCAAATGTTATGAAGTTTAATGAAGCTCAATAAAAATGTTTATAATGACATACTAAAAACGTTCCCATTTGAAAAAAATCGGATTTTTTAAATCATTTTGTAAGCATTCTTAATTATAAAATGAAGCTTTGTAAAATAAACATTCATTTAAATTCTGTCAATCTATGTTACCAGTGTCCCTTATTTAGTAAAAAGGAATTATGTGTGCAAATGCAACATGACACTTGAGACAAAATATTTACTGCAGGTTCTCTAATTGGTTTCCATTCAAAGCATTCAGTAGAATAATTGTACTTGATAGATTCCTCCATCACGACTAAAATCCTGTAAGTTCTACATTGTTTGATAGTTTATAAGTTTTCCAAATGAAATTGATGAGCAGAATTGCCTCACAAAGTATTTATGATGATGGATCGAAAAGTAGGAACTATAAATGATTAAATTATGCCTGTTATACCACCGTGAGTTTCGTTGTAGCATATTGGAAATTTGAAAATTGCATCCCAGTTTACGGTGTTCATGTTTAGTTTACAGAGTGGCGTACAGAATCCTTTGCTTCTAAACATTAATTTGCATATCATAATTGCAAATCTATGCTAAAATCAAGGGATGATGGATTTTACAGGCTCGTACATGACATTTTATACGTTTTCTTTCACGCAGTGTATAAAGATATATCATTTAATGGCTTCTGCTAATGAACTCTAATATTCGGGAGAGAATCAAGTATTCACCGAGAAAAGATATTACTAGAATTCAATTTAATGAATCAAGAGAAATTTGGTAGTTTTTAAGTTTCAACCACGCACTGAATTTTTACACTCATTTACTGTAGTTAAACTTACATTAAAAAAACGAAAATCTGGAAAAATGGTAACGTTATTGCTTATATGTATTGTTGAAATTAGTATTGATATGTTTTTGCAATTGTGTTTGATGTTTCAAATTATTTATCGTAGATGAGCAGGTAAATTAGCATGAGCTTTTGTTATAAAATATTTTCAAATAAATGTTTCCAGGAATTGGTTTTCCCCTTTTAGTACATCTAAGCACAGGAAATAACATCCGATTTCCTACAAAAATTTATAAAAAATCAAATGAACAAAGTATGTCAGTCTTTTTTCATTGGGCCACCGTTTCATTAGACTTAACCAAAATTCTCTTTTTGGTTATGTGGAACATCGACTCAGTAAATTTATTTTTCAACGGTTGAGGGCTCTTGTATTGTAAAAAATATTGAGGAGTGATTTCAGCGTAGAATTGGGCAAATGAATGCATTTAATGGTGAAAGTATTAAAAGTGTACTCTCAACTTCAAGTAAACTTTCAAGTTCGAATGAATGAAGAATCACATTTTACGATTGACGAAACTGAAACTTGAGTCACGTTAATTTTCACGTCGGTCATACATAAATCTCACTCACTGAACACAAAAATGGCCGTGTGCCTCAATTTTGGTTTTAATGCAATCATTTTAATTAAAGTATGAATCTTCTACTCACTATCAAGGTTTTTATTTGGAATATGAACTCTTTTACTTGAAAGATTTACAATTCAAGTCTCGTCAAATGGCATCTTTCGAGAATACTATGAGAAGTTACTCCTACCACAGACTTTATACAATTGATAATACTGATATATCCGTAGAGCGTTTTCCAATTTTTTTTCCCTAAAAGGCGGAATAATTTACTCATGGTGGCATCACCTTAAGAAGATGCGAATAAATATTAAAAATCATGACACATATTGAGCCTGATTTAGCTTCTGGAATGGCTGTACTTTGTTAGTTTATAAGTATTTTATTAAAGTTCAATCAATGAGTTTACTAGTAGAAGCAAATAAACCATAGAATTTTTTCAGTTGAGTATGAGTACTTTCAAATACATTTGAATACACAAACATTTTAAACCAAGTGAAATGATAAACCTGCTTAAAGTTTTGGCTCAGAAAGGCCATTTTCTGTTACAAGGGTTGAAACTACTTCAGCAAACGATTATCTGCATAACTTCATTGCAACTTGCGTGTTTTAGCATAGGTTTTCACTGCACCTCAGTCCTTCAAGGTGCAAAACCCAGACAGAGATGCACTGTGACGTGCTTGAAAAAAAGCGTCTCTTGTACGCAACTTTCTTAGTGAAACAAGCAGTTTTTTAGCAAGTTAGATGACCAGATGCAAGCCATGAAGCACTAGTCAAAATCAAGAATAACAAATTCAAATAAACTCGCGTATCAATAATTACGAAACTAGAAAGACAGTACAGAAAGCTTCACGAACGTGTATTGCAAACAAGTTTCAACGTGAAGCTTGTAGAATTTTGGCCAGTTTGAAGTACATATTCAATCCGTGATCCTCAAGTAAACGTCATATCGAAGGCATTTAAACAAGCTCTGGTGTCGAAAATTGTTAAATTGCAAAGACAACATAGCTTGCTTCATGAACGTGTCTAGCACGCAGGTTTTAAAGTGAAGCTCGCAGATTTTTTGGCAAGTCAGCCATCCGAATGTGTCGAGCTTAGCGATCGATAGAGAACGACTGTAAGCGACCGCAACCGCAGCAAGCTTTTGGCTGGACTACCACGATCAATGGTATGTAAGGCAGGACATGACTGCTTCTAGCTAGCCGGCCTAGCCCGACCGTACTCTAGAAATAGCTTCAGTTGCCGCACTCGCGAGGGCTTGGGAGTCATGCATGTCCACAAGCTCTCTAACGACTCCCTAACTCGCAATATGCCCCCTACCAAATCACAGAGGATGGCGTGCCCGTTTCAATGATTTACGCTCGTATCAGCCACAACTATACGACTGCGAAGTTTTTTTTGCAGTCGGCTCTCGAGAAACATCGGGTTTGAGTATACAACTATGAAAGTGGTCTTGCAAATTATCGTGAAAAGTAGCTTGCTTAAAAATTGCTATGATGGGAAATATAAACTACGCTCATGAATTGGTTTCAAGGCTTATGAATTTTAATGAAGTTTTTGCAGCAATACATCTAAAAACGATATCACTTCTAAGAGTAACATATTAAGAAGTTCCCTAATTATCAAGCAATATATACAATTCATAAAATAAATTTGAACTTCAGAAATCTCGAACATAGAAAGTGAAAGCAACTGGCAGCCTATCTGTTGTTTTATCTGACGTGTGGGTAAGAAATGAAGTGAAGCATCTTCTAGCAAGGCATTAAGTCTTACATCACCAGACTCATCATTGCCCTCAGTGAGGGTAAATTTTCCTTGCTTCCGATCTCAGGCCCTCGCGCTTCCTGCGATAGACACATTTTCGGCTAATAAACCCGGTCTCTATCTCTCGCTGAAAAGCCAGATATGTTGTCAGCCATATAGCACAAGCATTCTTTATAGAGTCTCTAAGTTAGCCTCGGCCCATTAGCTTGGGACCAAAATATATTTACAGCCTGTGCCCTCTTCACAGCCGCCTCCCATTTGTTGACTTTCCCATATTAATTCACCGGTAATGTAAGAGGAAAGCAGGAAGGACGCTCCTCATTCTTTTCTTCTTGCATACAAAATTGTGAATGAGAATGTTATGAAGAACTCTTGATCATTATAAGTTGCGCATCTGAACAGTTGGCGTAAGCAAGTCTTTTACAACTAAAAATACACATGTGTTGAAGAAAATTCCAGCCTTTGGGCAAAGTTTTGCACCCCTATCCTGTATTTTTTCTGGGCCTCTATAGAACGCCGGCCATCTCGGAAGTTACCGACGGAATATATTGCAGGGAAGTAAACACAAATTCCATGGGTTGCGATTTATAAAGCGGAGTTTCCAAGGCTAGTTTATTCTCTGCAAGTGATGCCCGAAAAGCATTTCTCACGATTGAGTTTGCATTGCTGATTAGAAACTGGCGACACACACACACGAAATTTTTTTCACAGTTAGGATCACTGATTTGTTCGGATTAAGGGAAGAACTGAAACGTTCCCTTTAAAATCAACGATAAAACCTATATTTTGTTTCAGGATATCTAAGGTAATAGATAAGAAGCTGTCAGCAAGCCTATATTAGTTGAAATTATTATTTTGAATGACTCATTCGTTGACGTATATCTGAATTACTGAAAATAGAATCAATTTTCATCCCAAAAAATTATTACTTTTAAAAATCAGTGCTAGTAATTCCGTACAATCATTTTTCAGTGAATGCAGTATATCATAAATGTGTTGAGTCTCAATGGGTAGTTAAGAGTGAAGCTATGTAGACATAACTGTTCTTCCTAAGCTCTTCTGCTTCTGGTAGCAAGCACCAAAAAAATATTTAAACTGAACAACGCTGGAAGTGTAGACAGGCGGCCAAAATTTACATGGGTAGCTTGAGTGTCTAACGATTAAGTAATTATACCTTTGAGGTTCAGTGCGGAGGAATTTATGCAGGCATTATGCTTCGTCTCTAAGAGGCACTCGAGACTACGCTTACTCAAAAAGAAGAAGTGATTCAGTAGCTGTTGAATTAACTTCAAATGAGCCTTAACCTGAAGACGTCTTGGCCGCCGTTAGCGCGGAGACCAATTGCGGCTCAATGACGACAAGTGACTGAGATTGAAAGAAGTTGTCTTGAAAAAACCTGTTCGATGAGCTCCGCTTGGGTATTTAGCTCCTCTGAAGCACGTTCTTATTGAAGCATTTCACCATTAAGTTGACGTCTTATATTCAGGTAATGGGTACTAGACCGGTCGGGGAGTCATTATCACGGTGGATTCCACTTCATACTGAGGAGTACTAAACTCGAGGAGCTATATTTTTCCGTGTCGTTTCCCATTCCCAGAAGGAATTTTGGCAAATACATATACACACAGAGAACTGAGTCAATGATGCTTATAAAATTACGGCAACAAAATGCAGGAGGAATTAAAATAACTCAGAAGCAAGTTTCTCGGGATGAGTGGGTTAAACCTCTGAAATTTGTATCATTTTTAACTTTAGTTATGAATAAATGGGAAAATTTGCCGGATTTGTGACTTATGTACATCCTTTTCAGTCACCTTGGAAAGCATAATAATTACAACATTAAAGTTACAAACGTAAATTTTAGAATTTCAAAACCAGTCAACTGTTGCAAACACAAAGATTTTGATGCTTCACTAACAAACATGCAGTTTAACGAACTAAGTAAGGAGAGAAAGTAATTTTAGAATTGATCACCACGTGTTCCCTTTCTCTCCATTCCTTTGCAGACCAGGAAACGATTCATCTTTTCATTCAACATATAAATCTTGTGTCATTTTTCAGCATCAACTTCAATAACAGAATGGCCACAGAGGTCAACGGAGTTAGGTAATAGGGCTTATGAATAATTGTTGTTCTACATCATTGAGGTCATGAAACCCTGAAAAAGTGTCTCTCAATTCCAAAACACAGAAGTTTTAATAAAACCACAAACCTCCAACTCAGTACACATGGATAACCAGTACACAAAAATGAAAATCTACACATAAAAGCGTTTCTACATCTAAGAACCTATCTTGTTAGACTTGCGGCTACGGAAAGGAGATCCATGCTGCTCCTCTTAGCTCGAGACAGAACAGTCGACTACTGAAGAGAAAGGTCCTCGGGAAACCGAATGCACTTACCTATGGCACCTGAAACGAAAAAGAAAGAACACTAAGTTGTTATAAAGTCATCAGAGCCATCAACCAGAAATTAGGGTTACATCAAGTTCCTAGGATAAAAGTATTCCAATTTGCATTTACATAACTGACAAAATTTTAAAAATATCTGTACCTCGAAGCAATGAGATGTAGCGAATTTTAAGGGATAAATGATTCAATGAAGTTATATATACTTTATCATAAAAGTTATGGAAAAAAAATACTGTGATTTTAAAATCATGACAAATGTATATGTTGATAAATGTAAAAGTTACGTAGTTTTATTTCGAGTATTGCACCCGCAAATGGTATTTAAGAGCGATGAATATGTATTCAAAGTTTTTAGCTTCAGTTTTTATCCAAGTTAACTTTGAACGTAACAACGTCATAGGTAAAACACATTATTAATTGAAAGAAAGAAATAAAGAAAAAATCAGATACTGATAACCAGCGAAAATCAGACACTGAATACTAATGAAGGTTTCTATGTTGTACTGATGTATTGATGAACAAAATCATTTACGATGCTCGTTGTTGTAAGATACTTGTGGTTGTTAATTTTGTTAGGAGCTTGACAGAAGTTTAACCAACGGCTGCCCCAAGAACAATGGCTGGTATCCCATTAACATGGCTGAATACGTTCAATTAGACATGGATTTGGAACGTTCGCCACCACAATCATAATTGGCTATTCAGTGCATGATTAAGAACCGAAGAATTCTATATTATTTTGATGGTTAGTTTAATAAGTGCGCTGCTGGGAGATATTTAGGAAGGTTGATTTTTTCATTGTGATTTGCTCATGAAAATATTGAAAATGAAACATCTATGGTTTTTTTATCAGCAGAAAATACATATACACTCTTATATAAAGATCATTGAATCTTCGAACGAATTCTTGAAATTTGGTAAATCATTCCGTATAAATAAAATATATAGCTGCAATATTTCATACGGGCATCTTAAATACTTTCTTATCAACAATATTACGCATATATTTTCTATACGATCCCTAGTAGCTATTTTTTATGATTACTATTTCTGCTAAACAAGTGCTTGATAGATTAGTTCCAGTAACATTGAAACTAACCAGGTATGGTGAGTGAAAAACTTTCAATAAATTTGGGGCAAATTTCTTTAATTTTCGTCGAAATTTGTTTATCTGATATTTCAAAAAGCATTGGCTGGTTAAAAGTTATTAGCAATGAACTACAGTAGTCAGTTGACTGCCCTTCACTTTTTCCTTCGCTTGCTATCGATAGAGGAAACCCAATCTTGTTGAGGGTAGCTTTGCATTAGTTTTATCTTCTTTAGCGATATGGGAATATTGAAAACTGAAAAACCTTGTTAGCCAAAGAACGAGTGAGGTATAAGAGCAAATGTGGTATGTTTCCTTCATCACAGTTTTTGAGAAACGTTCAAACTAGTGTGAGCAAAACAGGAGGGCATTGAGGCCTATAGATTCCTGCCTTTCCCCTAGTTTAACACGAAAAACTCCTATCGCGATCCCTTTTCCCCTCCTTGTTCATATCGGCGAGGCATTTTAAAAGGCCCCTGATATTTAGGGAACGCTACCGAGTCAACAATCTGTTATCGAACTCTTCACCTGGCGACGTCGGTCGCAGTCAAACTCAGTTCAGAGCAAGTCAACAATGCGAACGTGTTAAATGAGCCGTCCAACTATTTAGACGGGAGACTTCAAACGAGCCAGAGTTGACCGATGGATACACCTTTATTTTTTAAGTTCTGCACAATAAGATGGAACGTATAAAAAACATTATACTGGGAACCGTTGCATGCGAACGAAACTAATGAACTGAAAGGAATGGGCGTACATGTATACGTGAAGAGCAGAGGAATTTCAAAGCTTTCATTGTTACGGAATTATCTCCATGAATAGAAAAGAAACGTCCTCGGCCATGTCTTCTTTTATATTTCATGGAAGACTTACCGCATGGAAAAATTTTATTTACAACTTTGTTTTGGAAATCAACTGCTCATGTCTCTCTCATTAGTGAATGCATTAAACAAAAAGCGCAAAGATTAATTATGATGAGGTAAAAAGATTGATGTTTCGGAATGAATTCAGACAAAGGCTTTAGGTTCTTAGGGAGGATGAAAAACGAACGAAGCTAGAGGGTCTTTGTTTTGCTGTAGGGATCCACAACAGAGGGCGCATTGCTCTCCTCTAAGAGTTCACGCATGTTTGCTGTTATACGGGAGTGACCTCTTGAGATTTAGCTTTCTCTTTCCATCGGTCGGTTCTGTTTGAGGTGCACGAGATATACTTTTATATTCACGCTTTCTTTTAGTTTAAGTTATTTTGAAGTTCCTTTTACATTCAAGTTACATTTACAAGGAGTAGCTACAGTATGCTGTATTTGAATGTGTTATCTTTTCAATACTGGGAATTTTAACATTTTCTTTGCTCACAAGGCTCCGTGTGGTATTTAGTAGCAAATACTTAGGCTTTTAAACAATATATCATCAGGATATATCAATTTTAAGGTCTGTTTGTATTTTTACCTTCATACACCTTATTCGTTGCCTAGAAATATTTCTCAATACATGTATGAAGTCCAGATTTAACGGTCATCTTTAAATTTCAGTCCAACATAAGCATGATATGCTCTGAACATGCATGCATCAGCCCTGAATAGATTCATCAATAAGCAGTATTTTTTCTTGGACGAATAATTTATAAAACTATTTATAATTTTCACCCTTCTCTTTTACGCTCCACAGTCAAGTTTACTCGATTATCAAAATCAAAACATGCAAGATGAAAAAAAGAACCAAAGTGAAAGGAATCATTCTAGTGCTAATGTTTAGGAATATAAATTTTCCATTTTAGTTGCAGAAACAAAATGAAAGTCATAGAAAAAATGTGTCTCTCTTTCTCAGTTAGCAACTATGGATCATTCTCAAACCTACCCTTATTCATTTAAAATTTATTATTTTTAACCCTCTGGAAACAAGTAATGAGCAAGACTTACAACTTTTTGAGTTTGATTTTTAATATTTAACCTTAAACTTAACTGCAATAGAGACCATAGCTCTGTTAAATTGTACATTATTCTAACTGACTGACTTGTTCTGTGTGTTAGTGTGCTTGCATGGGAATGAGTGAAGGTACTGAATCGAATTTGGTTCGTGAATGTAAAAACTTTCGATTTTAGGCTAATAAGTCTTATACATGTTTATCTATTTTTTAATTTGGTAAGTGTTAAGTTTGACTTTTCTTCTATTGCATCACTTAATGTAGAATTTTTGGGCCCGAAACATTTCCTGTGAAAAAATACTCCCTCTTACGTTGTTTTCTACTGTGCATGTGAGATTTAATAGACGTGAATTAATAAGCACTATAATATCATAGCATGTAATAAGATAAATTTCCTAGGATTCTAATAATAGTTGCCAGCTACTTCCGGTTACTTATTAAAAACGTTTATGGAAGCCATTTTTGTAATTACGCATGGGCTTTTTATGTATTTGGCGGAAAAGAATGTGTATTTAGCAGCACTATTATTAGTAGAATAAATCTAAAGAATATTCTGTTGACAATAAATCACAGGAAAATCCTCCCATAGCGCAACTGTTCGGATATTAAAGAAGCACTAAATGTTTTCGTAAAGAGGTGTTCTCTTAAAGAAAAACTGAATCGAAAATATTGTACTTAACAAGATTTTATTCTGAATTCAGGTGGTGTCTTAAATCAAGTTCATATTCACTCAAACTTTCTATACCAAATGTTCTTAGATAATAATTAATGTTGGTGTCATTACTAATGAAAACAAGCTTTGTGGCATTACAAGTGAAGCATGATAGCTTATTTAACTTTCATATGTGCCATGATTGCCTTCAAGTCAGCCGTTGATGTACGTAAGTGCTGTAAATAAAGGCAAAGAGCTTTAAAAAATTCTATTTATTTTTGTAATGCATGCTTCATAAACGGTGACGCCAAGTATAATAAGGGGAAAAGTTGTAAAGGAAATACTCATAGCAGTAGAAGATTATGTAACGATCTTGAAGTAGATCTAGAAAACAAGCGATCGAAGGTTGATTTGTTAGGCATTAGGAAGCAAAAATGAAGGTACATGTTTTGTTTCTGTTCTCTCGATGCGGGTAGCAGAAGCTCCTGAGCTTTTATTATAAGGAAACATAAAAGTAGGAGAGAAAAAAAATTATTTAATTACAGAAACCCAAAAACCGCTTAAAGTAAATAATTTTGAAGTTTGTTATATGGTGAACAGAAACAATTGTCATGCAGAAGCAAGGTGTAATTCCACCCTAACGGAGCTTTCCCAGTAAATAACAAATGAATTAACTTACTCTAGACTGTCCACGAGAAAAAAATGCAATTTAAAAATTTAAACAAACTATGTTATTTGGGTGGTTTCAAATTAATAAATTGCTTAATTTGGATACCATACGAATATGATTCCTCTAATACTCAGAATTACAAAGTGAATCTACAAATGTAACGTCCAAAAAGAATTTAAATAAAATTAATTTAGTATGAAAAAAAGAATAATTACAAAATGTTGGTGATTAGGAGAGCAGATGAGAAATGATAAAGTAATTCATTAACTCTGGAATGGATACAGAGCTTTTCAAGGATATGCAATGTTCATTCAGTAATGTTAGTGCTTTCATGAATAGGATTGAACACTCAAAAACCCAATCATCTGTCGTAAATATTTAATACATTTATATATATAATAATTACAAATTAGTCAAATCTAAATCGTGGAATTTCCACGAGAATTGTCTAGTGTTTAATAATGTAGGAGATTATAGGTACAAACGTGACTTGCCGAGTTAGTTCATTAGTGGTTACGTGAATGTGAAGCAGGGCTTTCAAGGGAATAGGGATGGACTTTAAGGAGGAAGTGGAACAGAAACACAATTTACTTACCAAGAAATGACATCCCACGGCCATTTTGTGAGAGGGATAATTGCTGCAGTCCAGAGCAGTCTGGAAAGTGAAAAACAAATTTCAATGGCCCAGTTAAGCAATGAATTATGAATGACAATTTGAATAATCACAAATGCATCACTTGATACATCTAATGTCAATGAAGTAAATTGATTTTTAAGCATTTTTTTGCGTAATGGTAATGCTGTTCTTTATACTGAAATTGTTGCCCAAAAATTGCGGGTTGTGAAGCGTAATTTGCGTTCAAAACTGAAGAATAAAATTAACTAATGTGTATAGCGTGACTATTGTTCATGAACTCTCACCTTCTTTTAGAAAAATTTGAGCAACTGAGCAAAGAGAAACAAAATAAAATGATAAAGACAGTACAAATAATAATTTCCATCTAAAGGTGTTCTTATTTTTATATTCATCGGCTTTATTGGCTGTGCCTTTTCTTAAACTCAAAAAATCAGAAGAATTTATAGCACAAATGAAATAAAACATATAGTATTGATAAAAAAGAAACTTACAGGGAGTATTGAAAAGAACTATAACTTCTCTGTTTACTACTAGACTCAGCAATCAGTGGAATCAAATGATACTTTATTATGATTATTTCCATATTTCATACACATCATATAACTACTCGCACGCAAAAACTGATTTTCTAAATATCTTAGGTTCCATGAAATCACTTTAGAGTCGTAGTACAGTTTATTCAGAAAGAGATCCAAAATTACCATCGTCTCCTTTACTCGGAGCTTCGATACAAAAGCGCTCGATCGCACCTCGATTAAATTAGGCAACTTACGTCGTTAGACAAATCTCCCACAGCCCGAAACAATCTACATCAACCACCCTGCTAGGGCTCAGTGTTGTAGGTAATCGAAGCTTCATGTCTTAACTCAAAATCATGACCTATAGGAAACGACCACTTTTGGCTCGAACAAAGCTTCGTATGGCGCCTGATAAAGAGTATTACCTGGAGAAAATTGCTACCGATAACTCGAGTTTCTAGTCATTAGCTATTGCTTATTTCTCATTTATACCGTATAGGTGTCTGAAAAAATGCTGACTTGATCAGCCCCATGATGGTACGTTTTGAAAATTAAAAATTTTGCTCACTTCATGAAGCAATAAAATTCATTCGTTTTCATTGTCATCACATGCATTGTATTTGATGCAGTGAACGAATATTTCCAGTAGTTGATCACAGCGAACGTATTTCCTTAATTTTCTTGCGATTTCATTGAACATGATTTATTTTACTTTGAAGACTCATCTATGAAATATAAACATAAGAATTTACTAACATTACTAGTATATTGGTGCCTTTTACAGACAAGTGAAGTAAAATGAGTTTTGAAGTCTGAGCTCAGTATCATAATTAAATTGACTGAAAAATAATTTTACTGCCGTTCATTTGATATAAATGTTTCAGCTACTGCAAGTCACGATTTTCTCCTAAAATGTTTTTCTAGAAATATTAGGCCGTTGTTAGTAGAAAAGTGAGATATCTACACATGTTTTTATCATAGTTTCTGTTACAGTGGCAAATTTTCCATTCTAGACGTGTGCTGAAAATCGATAATATATTTTATCGTACCGAGCTCCATCTGCTGGCTATTATTGAAAGGAGAGTGCGATGATTTTGAACTTTTATTCAACTAATACAACTAGGGTCACTAGGATCTCCTTCTAAGGTTACTTTTGCAGGAATGAAGAATACTGAAGCAACTAGTGGGATGAAACGCAAAAACAAAATAAAAAAATGTGATTGAGTTAGTCAATCACTTCCTGCTAAGGTCCAAATTACTTTAAAGGGTTAACGTATTTTTGATTCATTGAAACAGTAGCGTTAGCAGTAGATTGCACAAACATTCATTGAATTTGCAATGAATTGTTAGTTGACTGCTCTGTGACAGAGTGGAATGATGTGAATCCTCGATCTCTCTTTTATAAACGAGGACAATCGTGTTATTTTTGTCGTGATAGTTCTCCCTCGATTGGATCAACAGAAAATTCATCGGAGGCCTCTATTGTTCAAGGAGAACCACTGCAGATTTTGAGCTTTTTAACTTAATGTTAATCGTAAATGCAAGTAAACAACAAAACTTGTTCAGGTTTTTGTACGTATTTTGTAGGGCATCACAAATACAGGCCCAGAAAAACAAATGAGACGGTAAAAAAAAACTCAGAATGACTGGAAAATTCCGACAAAAAGCGTGTTGAATTAATGATCTCTTCATTCACAGAGCCATTTCATCCTCCGGCGCCCCAGTTATAAACCATAACCAATAGACCAAATAAACTCTAGGGATAAATGAAGGGGAAAAAGACCCCGGGCATTGCATTCAATCGTGCGAAGACGGCACTGCCTCGCTTTTCTTTCGGTGGAGCACTATAGAGATATTTCTTTACAGGCTTCTTTGTATTGTATAGTGTATAGAAGCACCCGACAACGAGTCAGACTAACGATTTGTTATCTGTTCTAAAAGAATCGGTGAGACTTTTGCTACGGTAGAATCCCAAAAATACCTTCTCGTGATTTCAGTTGATCCAAGGCAAAATAAGAAAGATGTAAAAAGGTAAAATTCTGATGAGCAGTTTTGTTAGTAGCGAGCTTTTTCAAATATTTTTTTCTACTAGCAATGTTGTCGTTGCAAAACATTCGTCATTTCTTTAAAATGGACTACAAAAATTGAGGAATGTAACGTTCATTTATTCGTCTGTTGTACTTCATTTGCTTCATTACTTGCAAAGCCATTCGTTCTGGTTGAACCCGTTAAGCCCGAAACAAAGCCCATGCTAATGCTACATAAGAAAGTTTTGAAAAGTACGACTTGAAAGGGTCCTGGATTCAGCATTATAGCCATAGAATAAACTGTAGCCAACGTCATCTGGAAGAAATGCTGCGATCTTAGCATCCATTAGTTTATGGAAAGAATGTTCATTTCTGGTTGGTATCTCGGAAACATCAGTGTCTGCCATTAGGAGAATTGCCAAAAAATCGGCTCGCTTTCGCTGATATATATAGCAGTAACGTACAAAGTTTGTCGCCAGGCTCCGAGCTGACATAGCGTTTCTAGGGATGCTTCTTTATGGGTTGCTTCCAGCAAGACTTCCTATATTTCGCTTATTACTTCGTCGATGGGCCTTTCCTTTTTAAATGTCTTGTTTCAATAATTAAAAGAAACTGCTGGGGAGCGTTCTAAAGCTGGTATTTTCTTGAGCAAGACAAACACCGTTTTGGAAGGTTGATGGGAATAGGAGTGAAAAAGCGTTGTTCTTAACATGTCTGTAATTTCTGAATAACTGTAAAAAACACAGCTATTAATCATTAGAAATCAATTTTTATTTTCAAAACATAAGCTTTGTTATTATTTTGTTAAGGAAGCTCTCTTGTACTCTTATAAAAAATACACGAGAATTCATGAGAAATAATAAGGAGGTTAATTAAGGCATTCTTGCTGCGTGCACATTAAGGTGATCGAAATCAAGGAGCTCAGTTTCCTTGCCATGAACTGTGAAGGAAACAGCAAATATATACGACGTCCGTCCAACACTTCGAACCTAGAAGCCAAGGAGTTTGCAACGGAAGAAGCGACGGCACAGAGAGAGATTCTACCCAACAACTTGGAAGGCAGACGGAAAAATGTCTTTCCTTCAAGGGGTGCCTAGAGAAATAGTGTTTTTTATTCGCTTCCAGACGATTGAGGAAGGAAGAGCAATATTAATTTTCCTGAATAACTGCTACACGGAAAAATACGAACTACTTCGGGAAACAAATGGACATCATTATTACATTTTTTCTGACGGCAAGTTCTGATTTCTAGAACATTCCGGGAGAAATTTAAACATTTTTTCTTTTAGTTAACAATTTGTCTGACAAAATATAACCCAGTTCTATACATCATGAAATATACTGCACTTTTTTCGTTACATGATTTCAGGACACTATGACACTAGATCGGATTTGGAACTCTATTTTCTTGAGTTTTGCTTCTACTTAATATTAATGAACTACAACGATCTGTGGTATAAAATTTGTTCAAACTTTTGCCTATGTGTACCATATTTCCTACTTTTATGTTTACCTTTTTTGCCTTTCTTATTTATTAACTTTCCTTTTGACACTGACAAAAAATCTACCGTAAATTGAAACAAAGTTTGTCCTTTTTGGGGGAAATGCTGTTCATAAGATCATTTTTAATGTTTTCCCAGTCACGCTCACCATGAATACAAATGATCCAGCTTGGTGCACTATATATATATAT
>VCRD01000177.1:288352-304356 GCA_006783055.1 Trinorchestia longiramus
ACTAATAGTTGTTCATCTCATCCTACTTGGCTTGAGTGAAATGCATAAAATTAACTGTCAGTTAGCCAATCCGGAAAAGTTTCCAAATTTTACTAACATCCATTACTTAAAAACAATTTAAAATATAAAATTATTTAGAAAAAACATTTAACACGTTAAATGCACGCTAAAAACTGCAAAATGATTCTAGGACTTTTTTCTTGTAATCAGAAATAGTGAAATTATTTTGGTCGTCATGAATATTAAATTGCAACCATATTCATTACTGTGCTCCTGAAAGTATTAACCATTAATTGTTCGATTCTTTCACATTATTATAATAAACAACGTGGATCTCTCTGCTTACTTTTCAGGATGGTTTGGATTCTAAAGCCAAACTCTAGAAATTTTTCGTATAGATGTACACACCTAACTGACCTAACGACATACATTAATGTTTTTTCATGTATCTCCTGTCTAGGTATTATCGAAAAGGAGCAATACCAATTCAAAGAAAAGCTTGCCTTTAAAAGGCACTGCATCCGTGAACTATACGTCTTCTTGGCATCTATCTAACAATCTGTAGAGTTCAATAACTTCTTTCGGTATGAATGTGTCTTACTTGATTTGAGAAATAACATTTTTTCGTTATAGCGAGGTTTTCCATTGCGTGTAAAAAACGTAATTTTATACAGGTAGATTTCGTTAAGACTTCAGACCCCGCCAAATTTTCCCAATTTTTCGATGAAGAATCAAATTACAGATGTATCAGGTTTAGCTTATCATGTGAACTTTTACAAAAATAACTTAATAAGTTCAGGCTAGAGATGGAAACACGAAAATCGTACGTTTGTGTGCATCAGCAAATACTTTTGCTTTCTAGTTCATTGTATTCTTTGGACGCGTGTCAGAGTGAGCGCTTTTAGCTCGATGGCTGCGAGAATAGAATGTTTCACATCAAACCAGAAATTTCCCGAACAATGAATGCACCAGATGGTGTCATCTAACTACTTGCTTTACCATGAAGTAGGGATTTTTTTTTTTTGACACATTCCACTTATGAAGTGTGATCGAATTTTCCATTCTGAAATACTTTAAAATTCTCAATGAAATTAAGGTTTTCGTATGTTTTCCGACAGAGCATGAATGATGAGATGCACTTCTATTTCATGTACAATTTTGCACAAAATACGTAAACGAATTCGTTTTATATCGACCTCGTGCACTTTCGAAGTAACCCGAACTGCAGTCACTCATATAATGAGATAAATTGACCATAATTTTATTATCAGACGCTTTATACAGCTGAACAAGCCACTGGGAGTCATGAATCATAGACCAGACCATGTCGTAGCTTGATAACTTTTCAGTCACAATAATGATAATATATCAATAGTATTTTTAGTAGCATAACCTACAAACGTGATTTCCATATCAAAATGATTATGTTGAATGCGCAGTTGTGGTTTGAGTGAAAGTTTAAGCTGTATGGATCATTTTTTACTACCGAGTCTTCATAAATGAGACCCTTTTAATGTTTATGATGAATTTCCATGCATTTATGTTTTCCTGTATTTGCTGTCAAAATGAAATATGGAAGTTTATGTTCACAGAAATTATTCGATTATCTTGAATAAATAAACCTGTTCACAATTGAGCACTTGTTAGTGGAGATACTTTCGTCATTCTAAAAAAGAAAAACATTAGAAAAATTGCATTAATCTCATAGTTTGTCACTTTTCACTTGAAAATACATGCCTACAAATGTATCAAAAAATATATACTAATTGGGAATTAGCTACTCTTTAAATGTTATGGTACGTTATGTTTCTTTTTATCGTTACATGTTTTATAAATTCACATTAATATTCTCCTTCGTCAAACCGTCTCTCACCATTTTTTACAATGGTGACTGCAGTATATTTTCTTTTCTCAAGAAGGCTCTCTTCAACTTCATTCGCGGCATCAGCAATCACACCGAGAATTACTACGTATTCATGCCTACATTTGGACTGAGGTTGAGTTATGTACAGAGGAGACTCGTCGGGAACCTGTAGAGCTCAGTGCCGTGTAACAATTTGACAAGCCATTTTGACCGACGGTGCGGTCGTCTATCTATCATTGCTGGAACAGACTCCTCTCACGCACGCCTACTTTCCATTGAGACATCACGGGTTCTTTGGAAGGTGACTGACCGAAGCCGCGCTAGCTGTGAGAAATTCACCTTCGGTGGTGTTTTGAAATTTACGCTCCTGCCATTCGATTTTACAATTCCGCCTACGCATTCACTGATGTACTTTTGTAATTTTACTCTGTTATAGAGTTCATCGATGATTTTTTTAAATATTTTGCCATCATTAGAGCGTGAGACTCTGATTGGTATTGAATTTCATTGAACGTTTTCTTACGCTTTCATAATTACTGTTTTCTTATTAATTATCCATGAATTAAGTTAAAAAAGTTTCTTAATCCAAGTGAAACACAAGTTTTATGATATAGAAAAATCTATATGTTAAGCAAATTAGTCCACTGAGATTTGAATTTTGCCAAGAAGAGAGGAAAGATTTCATTGCATGATTATTTAACATTACGCGTTGCATAAATGATGATCATATTTTTAGTTGAATTTCTGTCGACGTATGTATAAAGTGACATCATCATCATTACAATGTAGATCAAAGGAAATAAAGGGTCTTCTTCGTTAGCAACCTAAGAAATGTTTATACAATTTGAGGTCTTATTTTCTGATAGTCGTCTGCACAACCTCGAAGAGAGAAAACTGCAAATATTGTCTGTCATGTTGACCGTTTTCCTCTCATAAAACGAATACCCTCGAGATCAAAAACGCAATGCTGTCATATATTATAATATTGCTTTAATACAAGGAGGTAACGAGATAAGTAGGCTTCCGGTACTGAACAGTTTATGCATACGGTTCACACAGAGCTACCAGTGGAATTATAGGTAACCTATAACTTCTTACCAAATGTGATGTTATTGGATTCGCTTTGTGTAATTTCCCGAGTGAAAGCCTTCGCTTCTCCAATGCTCCAATAAATAGAGCTTTGGATCCTGCATGTTGTGAGTTAACTGCCGGATAAATCTTGAGTTAACCAGCAGTTATGGGCAACTGAAAGCGGATGCCGTTCGATCCGCCTGAAGTGCATCGTTTAAAAAGATTGATGCACGTATTATTGAGTGTTCTTGCTTCGAACATTCATTATGAAATGGACAAGAGTTCAAACGTGTGTGCGCTCGTGAAATTATCATAGATACCTCTGACTCGAAGATCAGTCACTTTTCCGAAAAGAGTTACTGTTGTCATAGTTACGATAGCTTCATCTCAAGTGTATGTGGACTTGTTGACTTCGCGACTCTAGCCTAACAAACTTTACATTTTATCGATGAAGATGTAGTAGGAAAACCAATTATTGTACAAAGACGCATTCCTTCGAAGCAAGAAGGTAGCCGTTTTGAGTAAAGAGCATGTACTACTGGAAGAGATGTTCTGTTTTTCAGTTAAGGAGTCAGGTTATTATTACTTGTATGTCTACTCGCTTCGACGCTTCTGTTATCAAGAAAAGATCGCTCACCGATTCACCATCCTCTATACTTAGCTGAGGAGGCTACTCAGTCGCACGTAGTGCTCTCACTCACTGAAATACCAGGTAGATTGCGCAGTTAAATTACTTATGCATTATCTCAAAGCTTTATTTAACTAATTATCACTCAGTCAATGACGGCATGATTATTTTTCCTCTAGTATTGATAACCGAATGAAATCTTCTGAAAATAATCCAAGGCCAATTCTTAGAATGAGGATGATCTAATTCTTAACAGGATCAGGTCCTTCAAGTAACGAGTTATAGACCATACATATGAATAAATAGAATAAAGTCACTGCCCGAATATTTACAATAAATCAGTAGTAAAGCAAAATATTGAAAACCATTTCTTTGAAACAAATTCAACCGTATTTAACTTACTTTTTTCGTTAAAATAGTATCAGCGTTAAAAAACAGAATGAAATTTTACGTCAGATTATAAAAGGGAACTCGCGTAAAACATTGTCCAAGATTTGCCTGTTTAGGATCTGGTGATTATAAGAACATCGAACAAGCTTTCATTGCTCAGGAAATCATTAATAATTATCGTCAAAATAGGTACTGAAAAATATTATCTGTTTTCAGTCAATTTTTCACTGTCCGTAAAGCAACAGCTTAAAATAAGACGTTATCTGTATGTGCTATGTTTTCTTGACAATTGTAAAACAAACTGTTATAGAATAACTGTACTTTGATGAAACCTGATTGCATAGTACAATTGTGTGACAATTGTTTTCAGTGCAGACTGACGGTGTCTGGATGCGTCAAATTGCTGAATCATTTAATTGGCAGGCATA
The DNA here is from genome assembly GCA_006783055.1 of Trinorchestia longiramus. Taxonomy (NCBI): domain Eukaryota; kingdom Metazoa; phylum Arthropoda; class Malacostraca; order Amphipoda; family Talitridae; genus Trinorchestia; species Trinorchestia longiramus. The sequence continues at coordinate 292,734 of VCRD01000177.1, forward strand.
CAAAAATTTATTATTGCAGCCTCGTCGAACTACGAGACGTAAATTGCTTGATAACGAAAATAAAAAGTCATTGCAACCACATGACACCAAATTATTACTTTATCAAAGTTTTTTGGCCATATTTCCATGTTTTCCGAGATGCTATGGTGTACCGCACGGAGCGCTGTTGAATTGACGCCGTCTGACGGTCGCAGAACTTTTTACAGCAGTACAAAATCTACAGTTTTTAGTGGAAAATAAGTAACTTGAAATTATTGTCTGCGGTAACTGCCACATGGGTTTGAAGATAAATAACTTGGAATGAATGTGTCAGATAACTGTTACTGGTATTTGAAAATAAGTAACTTGAAACGAGTGTCTAAGGTAACAGTTACCGTTATTTGAAAATGAATAACGTCAAATGATTGTCTAAGGTGACTGTTACAAGTGTTTTAAAATAAATAACTTGAAACTAATTTCTAAGGTGAGTGACACATCGGGTTAAAAATAAATAACTTGAAATTAGTGTCTAAGGTACATGTTAAGAAATTTGAAAATAAATAACTTGAAATGAATGTCTAAGGTAACTGTTACAAGTACTTCAATTAGCAACTGGTTCTGCATATACTGACTCTAAAAGACCTCAATTGCACTCACACATAAAATTTGAAGGACTAGGCATATTGTATTGAGTATGTATTGCTGAAAACATATAATAATATTAAATTTATGCCTCACTATTATGTACACATCAATGAACCTAACTAATTTTTCATTACAACCTATCTTGGTTTTAGTAATCTCAGTTCTTTCGAGTCAGGTATTTGTTCAATATTTCAATTGATTCCATAATTTTTGAATTTAGAAGATGAAAGACATACCGATAATATTTGATGAAAAAAATACTCGGAATGTCGTGGTGAAACATGCTCACCCAAATGTAACAAAATTTAGCGTTCAAAAACCAGAGCTCATTCATGATGTATAATATACGTAGACTTGTTTCATAAATATTATATTGTATAACATGATTTTTCAGCTTAAATATCGTAATGACATTTATGCATTATCTTTCGTTCCATAAGAATAATAAATCAACCAATTAATCGTTCATTAGGTGCTGGAGAGCAAAAATTTTCAGTTATGATGTTTGATTGGATTCGAAGAGATAATTTCGGTATAACCTTCTACAAATGCACATTTCTACACACATTGCTCAAAAATTCGATCTCTTCACTTCTGTTATATTATTGAAGAAAATTTCCCAATTCTGATTTGCAAATATTAGTTTAATAAGTTCCTACGCAGAAATCATAATTTTGCACGCGGAAACAAACAGTTGAAATTTTGCAATACTTATATAATTTAATAACTGTAATTCCTACGATGACTTCAACTTTTCAAATAGTCTCTCACATTAATTAAAGCCAACGTTCTCCGGAAAAGAATTTCTCGTTACGAAAATGGTAACTCATTTAAAAAAATGTTAAAAGTACTCAAAATGACTTCATGGAAGATGGGGCTAGCAGTGAGAGAGACCTTGGCACAGACAGTAGTGTCCCAGCTGATGCGTGTTATTTTTTCGTGAAAAGAGGATTTCCACCACAGACATTCCCTCTCGTGTGTCGCACGCAAATTTTCGTGGGTCTAAGCGTTCTCCAGATTCATTCGTCGTGTTTCTTTGCAGATCGCACACGCAACTGGCAGAGAGACCGAGACAAAACGCCCAATAGATGGCGCCAGTATCAAAATATTCTGTCATTCGGACTGCTCTCGCTACTTCGCTCACTACTGCAGAGACTAGTAACTCTTGTAAGACGTTCATTTAATGAGGAAACGATGTATTACGTAAGAAATATTCATGTATAACGATTTGACACCATTGAAGCTGGCCATTGATGCAATAATTACACTCGCTGAATTCTCATCGAATGTGGGAACTCAAATTGATTGAAAACATATTTCTTATTAGGTAAGGCATTACTTGAGCAAATTTTCATTGCATATTATCCATGTCTAATCAAAATAAAATGCACTTACTTCCCCATGTTAGACAGTTCTGCATTATTTAAACCGAAGAAAACTTACCATTGCAATAGCTTGGTAAGATCAAACAAATGCAGATCTGCCGCTAGATACTTGAATGCGGGCTACGGAAACGCGTAGACTTTTCTGCAAAATCGCGAAACTGCTCATATTTTTTCGTCTTTTTTTGAAAATTTTGTTCGAATAAGGCTCTTCTGTACGATTCATTATCCCTTCACTGTTTATATTTTTGAAAGCCAGAAGCACTCTTATTAATTTGTATTTGTTCAGCCGTTTCTAATATTTTCTGAGCAATTCACAAGAAATCTTTGATTTCGAACTTCATAGAATTGTAGTGTTTGGCGCTTAGCATTATCATATTTTTTAGAAAGTAAAATTTTTAACTGAGTAAACTTTGAAAATAAATCCTCGTGATATCTTAGCTAAAACTGCTATCGAAGTAGGCAAAAAATGAATCTTTATCATAAACGAATATTCTTCTACTATTTTCTATTTCACCTCATTTAAAAAATTAGTATGAGAATAATATTCTTAAACGCATAGCAGCTGCACCAAAACTAAAAATTCATTGATTTTTTAAAATGTGCTTGAATGAAAACGGTAACATAACATATAAGATTTATTTTTTATTTAAAAAAAAAACTTGAACATGAGAATTCCCTGCATTCAACGAAACACACACAATGAAAATAATTTGACTACTGATTGAGCTTAAACTACACTTATCTATGCAAAAAAAAACACTTTTTGTCAGCAGAATATATATTCTTACCTGTGATTGACATCCACGGGTATCTGGGAATGTCTGGAATGTGCGGTGACGGAGGTGTTGGTTGAGTACACGGATTTAGAGGATTTGTCGCGTTACTTTGGTGAAAATATTGGGCCATGTTGCTTGTGGTTGCACAATTTTGAAGATTGAGTCCGTATTGTGACATGTCTGTGGCCCCGGACTGGGTATACCGGCATGTCTTATCGCTCTCTGCAGACGCTGCCATCGCACTGAAAGGTGACATATTCGAAGCCACGTTGGTGGCCAGCTGGTGTGATGTGACACTCACGTATGGATACATACTCCTATTCTGACTGTTATAGTTAACTAAATTAGTTGCACTTGAGTCAGCCTGATACTTTGGTAAAATGCTATCGATATAGTTAGAACTCATTGTTCACATAGTTTTCCAAACGTTTAGTATTCAATATAACAACTGTGCACACCTCAACTACCTGTGATGGCAAATGAATCCTTTTCTGAATTAGACACTGGAATCGCTAGGCAGCCGCGGTAAACAACTCTGCCCAATCAGTAGGTAAGGGTGCCTGCCGAACCAATAAGAGCTCAAGCTGGACCCACCGTCATTATTAGCACGATAAGACCGGGAGGGAGAGTACGACGACAACACTCAAAACACTATCGCCATCTGTGGGCCAATGGCTGAACTAGCAACAAGAGTTAGCCAATGCGAGCGGCGCGGCCATCTTGTCTTAGAGTGAGGGTGTTCGAAGCGCCACCCTTACACAAATTGTACCTTCACAATCCCACAACAACCGGAATTGTATTCGTAAGCGTTTTTCACCGATATTCAGCGTGGGTCACATGCCTCGCTCGATGGCGGTGCGAGGACAAGCAGGTAATATTCAGTGCATCTGTCGAGAGTCCGCCGAGGAATAAGGGTAGTTGAATGAGTGGGCCGGCGAGCAGAAGCCCCAGCGACGGGCGGAGTGGAGGAGACGGTCGGTGGCCAAGGGAGAGAGACGATGGTGGGAAGGTGGCACGGATCTCGAGGGGGGCGCAGGCCGGGAGCGTCGGAGCCTCCGCTGCTCGACAGAGAGGGCTCAGAGCAGCAAGTGAGTATCGTGGCGCTTCAAACCACTGCCAGGGTCTTTTCTGATCCTACTGCGACCGCTACCCAACTCTCACTGAGGCTTCCAAGGATCCTATACAGACCGCATCCTCGCAGCACTTGCGAGATAGCCGAGGCAGAGTACGCGAGCGTGCTCTATTCTGACACCTTCCTTTGGAGAGGGGCAGAGGGATATGATGGCCAGTAAGCAGGGAGGCTCAGCGAACTGAGAGAGTAGAAGGTAGCGCGTACACTGCAAGGTGCATGCGTAAAATTTTCTTAGGAACCCACACGATGTGTAAACTCCGAAGTAAGTCCGACGTGAAAACGTTTAACTGAAAGCACATGCAGGCTCGACATTCAGAATCGCTACTTGATCTTGTATGCGTAGTCCAATGATGTTAACGACTATGATTGTTTTTACATAACAATTAACGGAATTTTATATCGATACAAACACGAATAAATGAGCATGCTTCCTCAAATCGAAACATACTTTTTCTTAAAATGGGAGTTGTGTGATATAAGTGTGCAAAGCCTTGAAACACAGAATACTCATGAGCATACAACTTCAGAATGTGCATGCGTTCAATACGTTAAAATTATCCTTTTCATACGGTGAGCGCCTGAACTCAAACGATGATTCGTCAGAAACAAAGAACTAAGTGCGCAATGAAACTGATTTAAGATTCAAGATTGTAGACATGCTAAGAAATTGGAGCGGTTTTCATGAATGAAATTCTCCAGCAGTGGTTAGTCTAAAACTGACATACTTTTATTCGCTGTGAAATGTCGGGAAGCAAATAGGCAGTTAGCATTTTAAGTTATGCAAGTAAATTCAGAAATTGCTGCCAATGAATAATTCAAAAGAAACTTACGTAAGTACTCGATGTTCACTTTCTCAGTCAACGTGTTATTTAAACGAATAAATTCATGAGTATGCACAAATAATATGGAAAGCATGTATAACGTAAGTGAAACCTTTGCATCATATTTTAACGAGTAGTGCACACGTATTCTTGAAAAAACTATTAACTCATAAGTAAATGCAATTATTTTAAACTTCAATCCTTTTAAACTGATCGACCTTGAAGTTGAATGCACAAAAACTATGAAAAGTCATTGTAACCTCAAAAATACAAAAGTGCATCATTATTTAAGGACTGAATTCAGATATTCTGAACGGAATGTATGTCGAACTCGAATATATTTTTGAGGATCGATCTATAGGGCTGAAACTGAACTAATGAACAAACATTCGATTTCAGAATTTTCCTCATTTTTTGGACTCCAAATATTTATAACATATTACTTTTTTTAGCGAGTTGTTTTTCATAAACGTGATTTCGTTACTCTTCGTTAAGCTCGTCACAAAAATAGAGTAATTGCATTATCACAATAGTCTTGTTTTTTTAGATATTTTACAATCCAAAATATGTTCTCAAAATAGAAGAATATTTGAAAATAACTAAGCATTTTTTGTGATAAGGCAACACGTTTTCACAGATTTTGTGACATAATCAAGTCTGCTGCAAAAGAGTGATGTTTTCATGCGCTTCACATCCATGTATTTTTCCTAATATTCATACTCTGCAAATGTCTCGACTATTGAAAAATCTCTGTTAAAAAATATTTTGCACCTTTCTTACGCATGAATCTTACCTCCTACTGTAAACTTCGCCAATTAAATCTGTATTGAGTGATGAACCAAAGAATTGAGCATTACAAAAGCGCATATACTAAATTTTAAACCAATTTCAGTTTAAGTAAAATAATTACTTCTGAATAAGGTAAAATTTTCGTTTTACTTCTTAAGAGCCCTGGAAAATTCACCTCCATGCATCCACAAACTGCCGATCGACAGTTGTAATTATGTATTATATTTCTTTTTATCATTAACGTATGTTTTCTTCATGAATAATAAAGAATGTAGAACCATTTTTACAAATTCAAAAAGCGTTGTCCACGATAAGGTAACTGATATCCCGTCTTTAACTTGGTAATTTATGGAAAAAAGTTGGCTCTACCAAAGCGCTTAAAAAAGTATTTTTCATGATTAACACCGTATAAAAATATAGTTTAAAGTGTGCTAGAAAATTAAATGGTACCCTTAACTACAATGCTTGACATAGATTTACAATTGCATGTACTGTTAAATGTAATTTTTTTCCTATGGAAATACCATATTCTTATTATTGTAAATTTAGAAACAAATTTCCACTAAAAATTATACTCGAAATTTGAATTTACCTCTGCAAGAGTGTTTAACACTCCCTTAAGTTTATATGTACCAATGATACAGAACTAATTTTTATTCATCGATACATCTATTCAGTTCATTATTATTTTTGCGAGAATTTATATTTTTAAATTCGAGTACTTTTAGTACTGATAAATTTTGATCCAACGCAAGCCACGGCGGCCGAAGATATCGGCCGCTGTTTTTCTCCGACTCTTCTGACCGACGTCTCAATGCGGCGCTTAGCTCCGTTAATTTATGCGCTCAAAACTGGTCCTCAAATTTTTTTTACCAGTAGCACTTGCAACTAAATGCTTATGTTCTCTTATTTATCACGATCGTAAATATTGCTTGCCTTTGTCCACCGTTTATAGTAAATTCCATTTACGGGCCATTACTGCGCTCCTAAAGGCTTGAAAAGAAATTAGCAAAATTTTCAAGAGAAAATAGACTTTCAGCAATTTATAAAATAAAATGAACTTTCACGGACATTAATCTGGATGCAGATTCAAAAGTAAAGGAACTCCCAAAAACGAGGACCAATTTTATGATAAATCTTGTGCTCTCAATGTGAATTCTGGGATATCCTTAAAAGCTACTTTAGGGCCATTTTTTCGATCTAGTATTTTCGAAAACTGTGTATTATCAACTTAGAAAACTAATCGGGTATTAATTGATGCAATTTCTCCTTAAATATATTAGTTAACAGTTCTCCGATTTTGTACACATTAAATAAACAAAAATTCAATTTTAATGAACTTTTAATTCACTTTATGTGTGAGTGATGAAAGTAAAACGATTAATTTCTTCAAAGAATGAAGTGAATCCAACATAGCGTTGTGTTACATTATTCTTTAAACTTGCTCAGAATAAAAAACAATTTTAACAATGCTCCCATTGAAATTCAAACTAATGCAATTTTTGTTGCATTCGCTGGATTTCAGTGTAACAAAAATATATAATAAATATAACTGCATTGGAAGTCTCTAAATGAAGTTTTATTGTTGTTCTCGATCGATTGTTGTTCAACCGATTGAGTTAAACTCAAATATACTACTAAATTCAAGTAGTTTACTTTCATTTCGCAACTATTTAAAACACATTGATTAAACTTCAAATATTGTAACGCGAATATGTCATGTAACCATGGTTTAATTCCCCCGCAAGTGGAGTTCAGTTAAATAATCAGAGATCACATACTGCAGATCAGTAAAGTCTGATATGTCCGGAGACCCCCGTAACCAGGTCTCCGTACTATAATATCGATCATTCGTGCTTCGTCATCACCGTAAATCAGTCAAGGAGAAAAAAGGCTCACTATACAATAGGCTGGAAACTCTGGGGTAGTTGTTCGAACATGTGGCCAACCAACTGCCTTACAGGAACAGCTGCTCGATCCTCTCCCTACCAGATCCCGGGCATCGAATTCAGTTAGAATTTTCACATTGTTGAGAGCACACCGTGTTCATTTTTCTCCATCAAAGTGCTAAAAAGTGTAAAGGTTACATTAGGTCCGTTGGTAAACTGAAAATATTTCCAGGGGTGGCATATATTCATGATTTGTTCCCTAGACTTTAAGCAGTTTTCAAATATCGTGTGAAATAAGCATCATCTTCAATAATAATGCAACTAGTTTGACTTGAATGGCCAGTTTTGAATTATATGTTGGTTTCAAGTACTTATTACGAGCTTGTCAAATCAAAAATATTTGACCATGATATATAAGCTTCGTACTCGCAAGAAGTGAATTTTTTCACTTAAGAACTTGTTTTTACTTGTAATAAGTACTTTTATTATACATCAGTAACTGTTCGTTAGACAACCAGGTAACCTATGTGCATAAAATAGCAAGAGTTGAATATTCAGAGGAACTTAAGGACAGAAGTCGGGCGACCATATTTTAACAGCCCCATACCACGCCACGGCTCAGTTTTACGACTTTTTAATAACCTGATCGGCCAGCGTATACCTCACGGTATGCCCGAAAATGCAGTTTATTCTTACCCGGAAATTGATTGTTACGAAAACTTATTCGCCATCGTTCACTTTTCACAGCACTTCAGATCGTGTCCTTTCGATGTATAACAGGAAACTTGTCGAAAAGATACCACTGTCCATCCATTTTAGGGGTTATACTTCTCTCACTCGCGTCAATAACACTCACGTAAACGACTTAAAAATGCAAGAGTTTCGGAGTTGCACTTCACGCACGTTCAATCTTATGGCCGACACATACTCTGATCAAAATCTTCCATATTTTACGTACAACTTAAGCAACCATGCACATTGAGGGCGAAACGCAGCGTGCCCAAGAAAGAAAATAACACGTTTAAGTATACCTCCAGGAGAGTAGAAAGAAAAGAATGAAGTAGGCACGGATAGAAACACACCACACGCTAGAAGAACGCTTGGCCTGCGTTTGGCAGGCGACGAAGGGACCGAGCTCGTGTGAGCAAAGCAGCGAGTGTACAGCCAGTAGAACTAGAATTAGTGCCAGCAAGAGGGAGGGAGTATGTGGAGCTGTGTGTGTTAGTATGTATGATGAACTACGGAGCAAGCTTAGGGGCAACAGTCACTCCGACTTGCTTGAATGACTTATAGACCCAAACTTGGCAGTCCATGCAAAATAGCGCATTTAATTTCTAGTTCCAATAAAATGCGCTAATAAGTTTCGTATCGGTAATTGAAACTCATACATGTCATTGACTTGTGATCTACGATTAAGCAAATTCCAAACATTGATTAGTAATGAGTAATGCTTATTCATTGGAGAAGAAGGAATGGCGGTATTTTGCAAGTAATTTATTCATGAACTATTTTCGTTAACCAATTTATGTTTTTTAATGAATTGCACTTTTGAGTAAGAAGTGAAATGATCGTCAAAAATAATGCACTATTTCTAACAGACGTAACTCATTCTATGAAACAACAATAATAATTTACCGTGTACGAAAATATTTTACACGAAACTAAGTTCATAATAATGCATAAGAAAACTAATACATCATCTTGAAATAATACATAAATAAATACCAGAACTGGAGTTTATAAATTCTCACACTCTATTTGCTAAAAAAGTGAAGGAAACTAGCTATGTTACGCTTTACTACAATGCAAGGGATTATACTCATTCTCGCCCGTTTTATGTCTTCATTGTTGCAACTTTTTCATTACTGATGTCGGAAACGTTTGCTCCTGTTTTATTACAAGCAAACCATTCAACTATCAAAGAACAGTCAAAGTTTGTTTATAAATTCATTGACATTTTAGAATTGCCTCATTTTTACTGAAAACTATCATCGATGAATTGTGAACTTGATTTATGTATATCTTAGTTATGAAAAGTGAAAAAATAACTAGATATCTATCAATTCAATCCTGATACTGAACATACACATAACCTCACATCTTCAAACACAATTAATATGATTTAATGCAATTACAATAAAGTTGAGATCGATGCAATAACCAACATAGCTTCAGAGATGCAGTGAGACACAATGTCCGTCGGTCTCGATGCACGTATGAGCATAGTGACCTGCGCACATGACAAACACCCCCAAGTCACAGCATGGCTCTGGTGTTAACATTATAAAATTCTTCAGCAAGAACACGCAAGCAGTGGTGCTGCTGCTGGCGCTGTGTATCAAGGAACTAGCTTGCTAGCTCGCTTGGCCTATAATAGAGACCTCACCTCGATCCGCACACCGTTATGAATTATGCCCGATGCTTTACAACAACGAAATTATGTAGCAGCGAAGCCACTTATTGGTTTGGGGAAGGGCAAATCATTTGTAGGCATAAAGAGTGGTTGTTGTTGATGGAGGTCGTTTGGAAAGCGTACTGCCTGAAGTAAAGCATGATCCATTGCAGTACTTGTAGAACTTTACGACATCAGTCATTCATTCTCATGTGAGTCACTTGTTGAATCACTCTTGTGCGTTTCTTGATCAGGGTTCAGAGGTACTTGATCGTGATCCAGCCATATAATTAGCTTTATCACCGAATAAGTCATTATCGATTACTTCAAGAGCTAACTGCCAATAGTTATTTTCAAATTAACAATAAAACAATTGTAATACGTTACCTGAATGCGAGAGAACTCCCAGTATATTTACCACCTATAAAAAGGCAATAAAATGCCTGTTAATGATTAGACAGCTATCAGTCAAATCAGTTTTCAAACTTCGCAAATTTTATCCGTCACTTCCACTAGTACTGATACAAATACTCCTGTATATACGTCTGCCACTATTGTGAGAATATTGTTTAGGAGACAATGATTGCCTCTTACCTCACAATGATTGCTATTGTCATTGTTCTTCGAGGCGTTCTTGTTGCGACATAAATACATACAAAATCATCATTGTCAGTAAAGACATTCATACGAAACTGAATCAACCTACAGTCATGAGAGCGAAACTGTGGGCAGCGCAAAAGATATATAATAGTTGAACATATTGAACAGTGCTTTAATATCGTTCGCAATTAAGGCTCATTCATACAGCGTCTTAAAAATATTTCCTTGACACCTAAATTTATTATAACAGAAGCGACCACAGAAAAGTTAAAAGTGTCAGCTAGACGTACGAGTGAGCCACAATTAAACGACATATTAAATCACGGACGCTCCTTGTGCAGTTTTTGCGGGTTCTCCACGATGCGACCTGCAGACCAGCATACTTTGATCTCATTTTTTTCTCTTTGAGATAATCTACAACGCTCTAGCTATGCTAGTTATAAGACTATTAAAGCATGACTCGTTCAAGATAAGCTAGCTTTTTAATGACGTGCGAGTTAAAATAATCTTGGTGAAAATGAGAAACTTCTTTCGGTATTGATCTAAAGTGCTCGCAGTTTTTTAAGACTTGCAAGTAATTATGTAACTAGTGAACTTCCTGGACAGATCTAGGCTGCATTTCGGTCCCTATGAATTGAACTGTTTGCTTGGCCGGTAATATGAATTCTTTTGGTGTTCGACAAACCAGCAGACTTGTGAAATTGATTGGCAAACAAGCAGACTTGTGAAATTGATTCGTAAACCAGCAGACTTGTGGAACTAATTGACAAACCAGTAGACTTGTGAAATTTATTGACAAACCAGTAGACTTGCGAAACTAACTGACAAACCAGCAGACTTGTGAAATTGACTGACAAACCAGCAAACGTGTGAAATTGATTGACAAACCAACAAACTTGTGAAATTGATTGACAAACCAGCAGACTTGTGAAACTAATTCACAAACCAGTAGACTTGTGAAAATGATTGACAAACCAGCAAACTTGTGAAATTTATTGATAAATCAACAAACTTGTGAAATTGATTGACAAATCAGCAAACTTGTGAAATTGATTGACAAACCAGCAAACTTGTGAAATTGATTGACAAACCAGCAAACTTGTGAAATTGATTGACAAACCAGCAAACTTGTGAAATTGATTGACAAATCAGCAAACTTGTGAAATTGATTGACAAATCAGCAAACTTGTGAAATTGATTGACAAACCAGCAAAC